>PNEQ01109716.1:0-74711 GCA_003012365.1 Medauroidea extradentata
GAATACAAAAGTGAACAATTTTACGAAAGTGATACGAATATTTTAATGTGTAAGTTATGCAATCGCCGGCTGGTTGGTAATAATTTGACAAAAATGCTACAAAGTGCTCTTTTTTTATTTTTAAATGCTACAAAATGCTAAATTTGCAATTCAAAATGCTAAATTTGATGATTTTAAATGCTATAAATCACCATCTCTATTCATTACACAAACCTAAGTATATTTGCTTCTTCTTTCCTTACAAGACATTGTTTACATTTATGTATACCCAAAAGTTTCTCAAATAAAATCATTTTACCAAACTCATAACATCACAAAATATTTTCAAATACCTTAGACAAAATGCACTTGTTTAAGACAATAGGTTTAAACTGCTTACAGGGAGGCTGCCCAACAAAACACAGACTACACACCATTTTGATCATCATGATGCCTTTTGAACTAACGACGAGGCAAACACCATAAATTAAACCCACATAATACATTTTATAACGACGAGAAACTTCACAAATACAAACAATTATAGTGCCTATTGGTACATCGACGAGGCAAACATCGTAACTACACACAATCATCACGCCTTTTGGTACAACGACGAGGCTACATATTACCAACACATCTAGGATACAGCCCTTTGGACCAACGACGAGGCTCCCTAATCCATAAAAAAAAACTAATTACATCACAAAATCAACTTCACACATTCCATTCACCTTCATCGCAGCTCTCCTTTCTCTTTAAGCTCTGGCCATGGACGGCCACTCAAAGGTAAACAACTAAACATACAACCTTTTTCTAGTGCAAAAATCATTACAAAGATTTTACAAAACAAACCCAGACTTTTAGACTTGCTGCTATACAACAGGCATTTCCTTTAGTTTTCAAATTTAATTCAGCAACACAAAGTACACATTGTATTTTAAGTTAAGGTTAATTCTAGTACTCCACTTCAAAAAGTACCAAGCTCAGGTCTGCTAACAAACACCCACCTCAAATCCAATATATTAATTGACATCTCAAACTCAATGTTAGGCTCAAAGGTTAGATTCCAATTCACAGAGGGACTGCATTCTTTCAAGAAAAAAAAAACACATCATCCAACAAAAGGGTAAACAAAATATATACTTATCCACTACACAAGTTACTTGATTTTCAGTGCACATGTTGTTCAATTACAATCCCACTAGGGTATTATTCTTGTTTTATTAAAGCTCTGGTGGCATTCAGAATTAATTTGAGAAAATGGAACAAAATTTCACAATTACACAATTGGTACATATCAACAACTCTACTCTTACATAACTCATCAATACACTTAAAGAATTCATTATATAAATTTCTGATGACAGTTGTGTTAATTTTCATAAAGACGACTTATTAATAATCTCAATTTATGACGAGCATGGTGCAGTCTCCTAACAGTTATTCATAATAAAAAAAATTAACACACAAAATTATTCTTAAGGTTTCACAACAAAAACCACTGCAGTTACGATCAGACCAACACTAGACTAACAACAACAAAAAGAAAAAGTCACACGACACAACCGTTAACCAATGTGAGACTTCATCATATATACCGAAACAATAAAATTTCAATTCCCTCAACTAGTTCACATTATTTTAATCACTGGCATACTGCCTAAAATTGCTAGATTTTTTGTTCCATACAACTACTACTTGAAAATATCTCTCGACTAAATAACTAATTGCATAATTATACCGTACAGACTTACTTGAAAAATAATGTAAACAAAACAATCTTGATTATACATGACACTACAAAATTAATTATTTAACTCCATCACACAAAAAAAAAACATTGATTCCATTTCCACAAATTCCTTTGTTTACTCTTACTCTGCCCTTCAGCAGGTCCCACAATCACACTCTTGATTTTTTCTTGCCACTTCTCACAGACTCCCTTGAGCTTCACCTTCCCTCTCAACCAATCCTGCACACCCCACTTCACAACACTTCTCAGCTCTCTCACTTCCTTGTATAGCACTGTCCTCTGTGCCACACATTCCCAACAGCTCTCTGCACCACCCCCCAGTTCATCTTGAACTTTAAATTTTACCCTACCTTGGTGCCACACTTGCACCCCCCACTGTTCAATATCCTCACCTTTTCTACAGCATCTTGTTCTGCTTTATCGAACTGACAAAAGGCTCTCTCAATCTCCCATCTCTGCATTTTCACCCAGCTACTGACTGTGCTGCATTTGGTAAGCCTAAAGGGTTGCTGTCCTCTGATTACACCCTTATTAACTCCTTTGTCCGGTGATAAATACTCCTTATACTCAACCTCCTTACTTTCTTCTTCCTCATAATCACTAATACATCCTATGTTTACTAAAGTCTCCTCAACTTCAACATCTATTACTTTTAACTCAACTTTAACTTTCTGCACCTCATTTACCTTCTCTACCCTTAGGCCTACTTCTACTACTTCTGTTTCACTTTCTAAAATGTTTTTGTTCACAGCTACTTCTATAACTTTCTGACTGTTCTCATACACCTGATTTATTTGTACCAAGTCACCTTTCCACCCCTTACTGAAATTTTCTAATGTTTTATTGTACTCCGCAAACATGCTCTGAAACAAATCCGTCATGTCCTGATTAGGCACGTCCTTACCCTTATGACCCACTAGCAGCAGTGATGCATGTAGGCTTTTAGCCTACCTCAAACCTAAACTTACATTTTGTTAGCCAGAACCAAAACAACAAAAATAAAATTACCGTCTCATTAAGCAAAACACAAAAACAATCTTGAACATGTCATCCATAATAAAAGCATTTTCACTATGCAACACTGACCTTGTGCTGGCTTTATTCTTATTTCACATTCTTGTCTATGCTTTGTGCTGCCGGTGTTTTGCCCTCATTGCCGATGTCTGCTGCTCGCGTCTCAATTGTTTACTACCGCCTTTGTTGCCACTTCCAAGTTCCAAGTGTCCTACGGCCCTTGAGGTACTTGGATTCCCTCTGTCCCTGTTCACGGCGACAAAGATGTGACGCGGCGACGTCTGTGTGTGTGTGTGGCGTCGCCGTTCGGGGCTTTGAGGTTATGTTAAGTGAAGTGCACCGGATAGCTCAGTTTGATTAGAATTCATTCACCATCAATCAGGTTTTAACTTGAAGTGAGAGACTCAAGATTCGTCAGTAGTTATATTTTTTTACAGATGAACTACATTTCATAACATACGGTACCGTTCAGTATTGCACTTTGCATTTAAATTCAATTAGCCTTTCGAGCGACGCTTAGCTACCATGATTTTTCAGTCCGACTTGTTGTATGGGTTAAGTTCTGCCCAGTTAGTAAAAAAAAACTGACGAAAAGAAAAAAATATATATCACTAACAAACTTATAGGACCAGTTTCACTGTTGGTACACCCACAACACCCATCACCTCACTAATGCCTGTGATATACAAAAAATTAAAATTAGGAAATCATTGTCTATGTCCCTTCTAGCCACGCCAACGGACTCGAGACTTTCTCCCCCATCTGCCCCACACACGTCCTTCCTCTCACGCCATCCCTGCACGACTGTTCATGGGCCAGCTCCCGGCACCAACTGAACAACTTCACTGCAACGGACATGGTAGCTAAGGTATCGCTCGGCGGAGTGATACAACAGACTCCAATTCTCCCAAAAGCAGTAAAATGACACAAACATATAACAAAGGATTTCAAAATTTGAATATATAGTTTTTACATTGAAAAAAATTTATTTATCCACACAAATATAATAATTGGGGACAAAAGATGCGCAACAGTGGAACTACTTTCGCGGCGCAATACCCTAAGAAACCCCCTGTGATGGCTGACCTACGTGCGTCAATAACCTACATCATGGAGAGAATTCCATGAAGCAAGCGATCAACCACAACGTCGGGGCCAGAAATCCTACAGCCTGGAGAAGCTTGCAACACCTGAAGATACTCACTTCACCAGGGAAAATATAATAATGTGCTAAAATTGCCAAAACTCAAAAATTAGTCAAAACACAGGAAAAAGTTATATCAACAAAAACAATTAAAATACTACTGTGGTCAATTTGAAACCAAACAAGCCAGGAAAATAAACAAAAGACTCTACTTTAAATTTCTTGACTTTTTTATATCAAAATTTTGATAAAATGAATTTAAATTAACATGTCCCCAATTACTAGGTTATTGAATTCTGTTGCATCATACCGGACACCTGACAAACTCATACTGAAAATGGCATATATATAGCCTGTTATGAAACATTTACATTTAAATTTAAATAAAAAAACCAGAACACTTTGTAAATATTTAAACAAGATGGGAAAGTGGCTGAACACTTCACAACATTCGTGCAGTTTAATCAGTAAGCTACCAGAAATATTGTTGAAGTTAATACAGGTGAATACACATCATAGTTGGCTGGTTCTAACACAGCTGTACTTCATGATATCGCTGTCTAGAAACATTTTTTTAACTATCTAAAGAAATTGGCTTGGCCAGCGAAACGTCGCGCTCGCACTTCTGTGAGAAGAAATGTGTGGTCCAACTTAATGTATGTCCATCCATGAGTACTTACCTACCTGCGCATACATGTGCCTGTTTTTATTTATTATTAAGATGTTACACTTGAAATGCTAACTTTACACTCTGTTAAACTTAAAATGCCGACTTTGCACTACTTACAGCATAGCTCAATATTACATGCTGAACAGCCACAATAAAAACTTGCGTTCCATTTTTTAAAATCAAAAGCATGTTAAAAGAAGAGTTTCTGTGAGCTCCTTAAACAATTCATAGTTAAATCTCTTAACAAGCATTTAAGTTTGTTGAAAAGTAGCTTACTTTTGACATTAAACAGCAAACAAATGCAGAACGAATAGACATAGAGTTAGTAGCTGCAATATACAACTGTCACCAATATTAAAATATCAACCCTTTCACATAACTTAACTGTATGTGTTGTCACCCACATGAATGATAAACTAATTTGTCCAGTGCAATTGGGTGCCATTAAAACTTATTTACAATTTACATAAATCCATTTTAAGGATAGTATTGCAGATGTTTACATTTGCCAAGTACATCCCATATTTTAAGTCATGGTTGTAGTACGAGAATGTGCTGTGTGACCCATCATTTTTCCAGCTAAAATATATTTGTCCTTTTCTATGCACACTCCTTGACTGTTTCTGCTGAGATTAAAGAATTTCCCCTTAGTAAGAAACTGTATTGCAGGACATTTTCCCTAAAACTACGACAAGGAAGGACATAAAAAATACGCAGCTCCTACAACTATAATGAAAAAAAATTTGTCTAGCAAAAATAAACATTACTAGATCAATAACTGTTGCTAACTGGGTTATTTCCAAATGTTCAATTATGTCAATGGCAACCATGTTCTTAAATTTCTATAAAGCTTAGGGCATCAAATTCCTTCCATGTAAATAATGCTACATTTTTTTTTTTTACTAAAGGCTTTTCAAAAGGTTTTGACTTTCAATTTCAAGCTTTTCAATCTTACAGATCATTGACAACTTCTCTTTAACGTATCAAGTTGACTGTACAAATTTGTGTGTTTTTCAAAACACTATTATATCTTCCTCAAAAAATAAGTTATAAATATAAGTTTAAGTACTTAATAAATAGTTAGTATTATACATTTATTGGTAGAATAAAGGACAGAACGTAATTCTACCAACTACAGAGGAGTCTCGTTATAGCGAAATGTCACGGTTCTGGGTTTGAACTTAGCTATAGCAGTGTCTTCGCTATTACCGAATTTGGCCGATTCTAACTTCTAAACCCAAAAAATGCATTAAAACTGTCTTTAATCTTATTTAACTACAAAGTAGTATGTTATTAAAAGGAAATATAGGTTAATTTTAACAGGTAAGCATGCACTGGTTACAATGATACCCAACAAATATGGACGCAACTATTCACGAAGTCAAAACGTACCGAAAACTCCGCCGCATCATGTAAGTATGGCTATCAATCGCTGTATCGCCTCAACAGTGTCCCGTCCACGCAGGCGCGCTGCAAGAGTGCACGCGCTGGCAGTCAACATGATTACACAGCCAGCCGCTGAATACCAATGGACAGCCGCTGTAAATTTGTGTTCCATCAATCAAAACTTGAAGAATTCGGCGTTGTTAAAACTATTCTTACAGCGGGCATATACGATCGCTGACTGTATCAAAATTTTAGATAAATTCTGACCCAGTTTTGGAGACGCTGTACAGTACAGTTGATGTTGCTATTCTGCCTGATAACAAATATTAACAAAATATTTATAAAAAATAAATTTAAAATGCCGAAGCAGATTCCCATGCACCACGTGTCTCTAGCCACCAATATGCATTATTCGTCCGCCCAGAACACGTTTTATTTGTTTATTTTACAGAGATTTAAATGAGTTTTGGCCTTTCCCATGCATTTTAACAATATGTACTCACACAAATATCAATTTATTTACGAAATGTTGCCACAAGATATTTTGTTAGTACGTACTATATTTTCACTAATAGGCATACAACTTTTAGTGTAATGAATGAAAATATAAATTGTGCAGGTTTAACAAAAAGGAACAAACAAAAATCTTGGTAAGGAAATCTATTAAAAATATGTTCTTAAACCATGGCAACAAAAATAGAAGTACAGTATTTGCAGCAGTACTGGTATGCTACTATACGAAAAACAAAATAGTCAACAAAAATAAAACTGAGACGTGGGTGGCTGGAGTTGGCAGAAGCGGCCAGCACGTAAGCGCATCTGCTGCTCGTGACTAGTAATCATGCTTGACTTTCGTAGGCGACAGTGTCACAGAAGCGGCCAGATTGCGAATTGAACAACAGAAACAAATTATAAACATGTACTGTAATATGGGGATCCTAACTTATTCCAATAAATATTGTTAGATTTTTTTTATGTAGAAAAATTTTGTTCTCTGATAGCATACCTTGTCCTTGAAGCTGATTCTCCCGTTACATGGCCCACACACAAACACACAAGTAAGTTATCACTAACACCAACACTTGTTCTAATGTATTTATATATTCTTTTTGTTTTCACACTTCATTTGAAATAAAAGGACTGCAATTAAACTGAATAAGATAAGGTTTCAGATGACAAGAATTACATGCGCTAAAAAAGTATACTAGAACACTTTGGTATTAAGTTAAAGTACGTTCACATCGGATTTTGTTCACCACACATTTCAGTTAAAGTCTAGTTTTTCTTCTAGTTTAACGATTAATGAAAATTCTCTTTCTTGCAAAGTTTACCAACATTTTAAAAGGAAAAAGGGGGGGGGGGGGGGGGGGAGAAGGTGGTATGTCGAAGCTTGACCGCAGTGAATTACAACTTGTCAATACAACAAGGAAGCAGATGCTGCAGGGTTGCTAGCTGGTAGAGTGAAAGGTCCGCCCTACACAACTTACGTACACAAGAATTCAAATTTTACATGCGAATGCACCAGTGAATTACAACTTGTCAATACAACAAGGAAGCAGATGCTGCAGGGTTGCTAGCTGGTAGAGTGAAAGGTCCGCCCTACACAACTTACATACACAAGAATTCAAATTTTACATGCGAATGCACATAGTTCTTGTACAGTCAAGTCAAAATGGGAAGAGGGCACCAAAACTTACTTTTGAAAAAATCTAAGATTGATGCCGGTTTTTCTTTCCCGTAGCTGGTGACAACCCATTTTTTACTAGCACAAAACTTGTCCACAGCTCAGCATTGGCATCACTACACAACAGGCCATTAGTGAGAACTTTGATTGCTTCTAGCATGCCCTCCCTTGACGGCTTTGGTACCGGCGCTTCTTCCTCTTCGTCCTCCTCTTCATCAGTTGATTCTGTATTACCACTGATAATTTCATTGTCCTCCAAAGCTCCCCACGCTAGCATGTTGTTGTCGACAGCGAAATACTCTTTGTATGACACCTGGGGTTATTTTGCTCCACATTTCCTTGGCGATGGGAAAAACAGGCGAAGGGAGACAGACTGTCACAAGATGTTCCAAGTTGTAGCTCGGGAGACGTTCCCTACTGAGGCCCTACAGATGTGCTTAGTTGAGGTGGGGTTGTACTGTCGCGAAGTTTGGCTGCAACACTGTCGCCTTCAATAGGCAGACAGTAGAGGTCGTCAGGGTCGACGTCGATCTCTGCCGGAATCTGTTTCTGTCTGTCAACAACAAACCTAGCATCTAGGAAACAGTTGGCGACGTGATCTTGTTTGATGGCATCCCAGCTGGTGCAAATGGCTCGGATAGCCCTCAGCACATCCCACTACCTTTGAGGCTGGTTGATGTTGATACGGACAACCACATCATGGACCAGCATGTCGCAAAACTTCTTTTTCACTAGCTGTATGATGCCCTGGTCCATGGGCTGGTAGTGTTGGGAGGCAGGAACACAAGCTCTGTGTTGCGCAGCACAACTGGGGGGTGCACCGGGTAGTCGTCCACAAACAAAACTACCTTATTGTTGCGAATCCCAGCATGTGCGTCAAACAACTTCAGCCACTTTGTGAATAGGTTGCTGCTCATCCAAGCCTTTTTATTGTGCTCATAGCGGCATGGTACAGTATTCAAAATTGTCGACAAACTGGTTGGTACTAGACCATATCCGTGGGCAAAATCTGCCTATGACATTTTACCTTTGTCTACCTTTTCAATATCTCATACTTGGTAGCGAGATCCATGGTCTTCCTTTTGCTTCCCATGTTATAAAATCACATGAGAAATAATTCAAGTCCGAAAAACTGCGTAGGTAGTCAATAATGTTAGCAAAAAACTAATTAAAAACGTATCAAAATCCAAATAAAATAGCTTAAGCAGGTCGTCAATAACAGCGAAAAACTATGTACGTATTATATCAAAATTCAAATTCATAATAAATAAAATCAGACAAGCAAGCTGTATATGAAACTAAACACGGTTGAAAGCACAATGATTAACTATGGAAACGTAGCCAATGGTCACCTCAGTTGAAAAGGGGTTGGAGAAATGAAGGGCACAATTCTATTTTTAAACGACGTGCGCTTGAGTTTGGCGGGCTGGCATGGGGGAGGAGCGGTGGCGCGAGCGGTGAAGGTAACCCGTGTTAGAGGGATTGCAGACATCACCAAAACAAACGCCGCCATTTTCTATACTGTCGCCCTCTTGCCATGAAAAAAAAAGTCACGAGGCATCCTGGATGCAAAAACAGTCCAAGTCTACCTTATAGCAACACCGGTCCAAGTCCACACAACATAATATAAGAGTTCACTGAACAACCAGTACATCTGGCTGTCAAGATAACAAATACTTACTCACTTCACAAGGTCACGTACATTGACGCACCACTGCTTCACATAGTCACGATTCTTGCTGCAAGCCTGCATCACACGACTCACCATATATGTTTCTACTCATGAAATTCACATTTTTCATGGAATTATTTTGTGATATTTTGACGGTTTCTCAAAAAGACTTTGCTATAACAGTGTTTTCACCATTTCCGTGTTCACTATAACGGGATTCTACTGTAACTTCATCAATAAGTGATTTCCTTATGTAAAATGACAGAACTGCTAGTTGATAATGCAGAAAACAAACACTACAGCAGTCTTCTAATTTTCATATACCAAGCAAAGTGGCGCAACAGTAACATGATGGACTCTCATTTGGGAAGACAGGTTCCACCCCAGCTCCTACCATCCTGATTTTGGTTTTACAGGGTTTTCCAAAAAGGCTCCACGCAA
Organism: Medauroidea extradentata; assembly: GCA_003012365.1. NCBI lineage: Eukaryota > Metazoa > Arthropoda > Insecta > Phasmatodea > Phasmatidae > Medauroidea > Medauroidea extradentata. The sequence continues at coordinate 9,747 of PNEQ01109716.1, forward strand.
ATGCTACAAAGGTTTCTTATCCAAGGCCATGACCCAAACTTCTCCTCATTCTTGTCATTGTGTAAAGTTTGGTGTCACTAATTATAATGACCTCGCAGCTGAAGAGATGTAAGGTCCAATTCACCAATTTTCATATACCAGAGCAGTCTTCAGTGTTTCTTAAAGTTGGATTAACACATATACCACTCAATTTACAGTTTTGCAATGCCGGCTGTATGCACGCTAAGTAAACAGAAAAATTATGGAATTAAAAAAAAATTATCCACATTTTATATACAATAAATAATATGGCAAAATTTTTTTCATTTGAGATTTATATGTGTACAGTATTTGTAGAAATGCAAATCATTCAGTAAAATATTTATACAGACAGAGGTTATGGCCGAGTAGTCACGACTGCAGAAAGTTGGTGCTACAGACAGGGAAAGCTTTTTAAGCGGGAACAATTTAAATGGGATTCATAAGCATCTTGAACAACAAAATAACTGTAAAATTTTTTTTATCTTATTACCTTTTTTGACACTCATTATTTACACAAAACCTGCTACTTACACGTGTGCAATTTTAGTATACCCTCATTCTCGTCTTCAGCATAGAAATTTTGTGTGAAGTATTAGAAAAATGTTTAGACGGTACCAATGTAATCTTTCTTGAAATTAACACGTTTTGTATATAAATATCAACATCCCATTATAACACATCAATGATAGTGTTAATAACAAGAAAAAAAAACAATTTTCATGTCACACTGATTGCACAGCAATTTTTAGGGCTTGGTACAGTGCACACGGCACACCTAGGGTGCACTATTATATATGCATTGCATTGTGTGCAAACATATGTAAAACTGACAATGTTGCAGCCTGCCATATGGCTGCGGCAGATTTGCCAGGTACCATGGGTGTTTCGGAGAATTATTTTTGAACAGAGGTCTAGCTGTGAAGTTGTTAACAATACAAAGGTAGCCTGCAGATTACATAGTTTAAAATGAAGGTGAATATAGAAAAGTACAGGAATCTAGTAAATTGTCACAAACTTTCAGTTAGTGGTAAGTTAGTGCAAAACTGACACTAATAAGATAGGCTTGGCAGTACTTTTGTCAAAGGAAAGCTTTCTGTGGCTCAAAGCAAGGAAAATTTCTCGAGATCAGCTTCATAAAAATTTCCATAGTTTTTACACCAAGTTGATAGCAACTGTCAGCAACCACGATCGACACCTATGGAAAATATTAAACTTACAATGTCCGAAAAATTATATGAGTGGATAATGAGCTTCCACAAAACTGGCTTATCAAATGCCCATGAAAGCCAAGTGTGTGGATACTGTGTGGCAGAAAAGTGACAACTGTTTGACAAGATGCATTGTGAGCAATGATGTTCCTCCGACAACAGTTTGAAAAGCGATGAGCATTCACAAAGTAAAATTTATCAAATCCAGTTACAGTATTACTTTTCATGGCCTTATCACTGTGATATTTATAGCACTTTATTTTTATTTGCAGGCTTGAGAAATAGACACTGTTTATCTTTCAAGTTTCGTGACAACTGGAAGAATACTTATTAAAAGTTTTATTTTTTTGACAATTTACAAAAATGTTACTTTGTACATCCTATGTTTACCTCATGTATGTTATGTTCGTTTGTAATAGAACTAATACAGAACTTTCACTTTTTCAGGGTGGCTAGCAATAACCTGTAAAAAATTTCCCTGACTTTTCAAGGTCAACTGCTGTTATTTCCCTGACCAACGAAATAACAATAAAATTAACCAGGTCGTATGATCGCGACAAATTTTGTATTGGGAAAATATTAAGAATCGCTACTCATTGTGTACTGGCCAAAATATTGATTTCAGCTATATAGTTTATTAATGAAATATGTTTTAGGGATGTTATAAGTAGTGCAATGTAAAAAATTTTTTCTGTTAGGTTAGGTAACAATTTTAGTGTAGGACTATTTCTAATGTCTCTAAAATTCCGACGTAAATTCTTTTGTTACATTGCCTAATTTAAGTTAGGGAACCTAATCTAACTTGAACTAACTTAACCTAACCTAACAAAAAAATTACATAGGACTACTTATTAACATTTGTAGAAACATTTTCCATCAGTAAACTATATGTCTAAAATCAATAGTTTGGCCGGTACACAATGAGTAGCGATACTTAATATTTACTTTTTTTTGTGAAGCTGAACACTAATTATCAACAAACTTCACCTTGCAGAAATTCCTATCTTATCGTGCTTTAACTGAAGTTTTTTTGCTGTGATACTAATCTGGAAACATTGTGACTTGGCAGGTACCAACTTGGGAAAAAAAACATCTATGCCTACCTTCACAGAGTTTAAACTCACACCCTACTTAGCGTTTTCTGCTTTCAATGTGGCTCATTAAGGAACGCCAACCCATGTTGCTTAAAGAAAAATTAACATTGCACGAATTGCACCTTGAAGAGTTATCACCAGGAACTTTGCGTTTCATTAAATAGTAGTAGATCAGTTAACCAACGCCAGTCTGTTTCTTCCCATCATTACTGTTTTCCCTAAATTAATTACATCATGGAAATAACACTTGTTGAACATACATTTCCAAATATTTTTAATGTAATTAATAATTTTCATAAACACGAGACCATGTTATGCTGCAAATTTTTAACACACCTTTGTCACTGCACGAGCCAAAAAGTTCAGGCGTATTCCTCCATTACGCGGTACGGTAGATAAAATACAATTTAAATGTAAATCCACAGACTTCAGATATGTTCAGAAGATATCAATAATTGCACAAACCATACAAAAAATATTCGCACCACACAAAGTTACAGTAGAAACTCGTTGCATCGTTTTCGTTTCCATAGTTTTCCCGTATCTATAGTTTATTTTTGTTGGTCCCAAAAATTTTCCTATTAAAACAAGGTTTAAGAAGTCCACATCAATCGTTTTCGTAAGTATCCAGGGTGGCTACAAACTGCTGGGAATATAATTCCCTGACTTTTCCCACCCAAATTGAAAATTTTCCCTGACTTAACAAATTTTTTTTAACCCAATTTTTTATGCTTTATAAAATAAATAATTTTTTCTTTGTCCAATTCAATGCACTTTGCACATAGTACAAGTTTTAATGTACTACTAATATAATATTTGTGTTGTTTCTAAACCATTCTTGCAATGGGGCAAGTTAAAAAATCAAATAAATATTATGAACATACGCTATAGGAGCAAACTGTGAGTGAAAGAAAACCAGACAATACATGTAGACAAACAGAAAAGTAAACAACCGAAAGCATCCTTTTGCTTGTCTGCATGTATTATCCAGTTTTGTGTGACAAACCATTTGCTGCAATTATGTATGTCCAAAATACTTCTAAGACTTGTAATATTTGCATGAAAAATACATGCCTCAGAAAACACTGATTGCATAGTAAACACACCAAACATATTTTGTGTGCTCTATTTTTGCAAGTTTATTGAGTAGCTATGCCTATAATAATATAAAAATTAGAACTGAAAGTTAAAATTTTTACATTTTGACGATAAGAAATTTACAGTAATACCTAACTTATGGCTTCTCACAATCGAAAAATTAAAAGGCCTACTACATTAATAAAATATTTGTGTAAAAACTTCTTAACTCAGGAAACACACATTCATTACATAGTTTACACAATATAAACAATATACTTTGCGTACTCTAATCCTGCATGTTGAAATAAAATAATTAAATCAAAATTACAACAGACAATTACAACTAAAGTAATTCATTTAAATTGATGTCAAAAATTCAGAGTAATACAACTGTTACATTAGGAAATTAAATTTTCAATTTCATGTAGTACACAATTAAATTATATGTGGAGAAAATTCTCATCCGATAATAAACATATTTCATGATTACATACTACCTACAACCAAAAAGCCCAGTACTATACAAGATTACACAAAAAAAATTCCTTGGAAAAATTTAATTTTATGAGTATTGTAGAGGTACTCACTGAGAGATCCTGTGAAGTGTGCTTGCCATAAGCATGTAAGGCAGTACTTTAATCAGTTTTTTGTAACTCTACAACCTCCTAACTCCCATTCACCCCCCCTCAGAGGGGTTCTTCTTCTATCTCCAGCCATGTTAAGTTCTTCCTCTTGACACCTCACCATTCTTATTCACAAACAAGCACACACCGTTGCTCTAAAAATAGAATTCCGCCCACCGTTTCTACCATCCCTTCTTTCCAATAGGCGACTGTGTGTTACAAATTAAAATTAATGAAAACAACAAGAAAGAAAGAAAACAGCATGGCAGGATGCAAGTGTTTGCTTTCTCATGTTACAAAACATAGCTGTATCATTTTACACGCCGGTTGCTTTTCACACTAACTGAGTAAAGCGAACGTAAAAAAAACCGCCGACATGTTAGCCTTCCGCATCAGAAGGAAGCATCTTGGTGGGGGAGGGGGGGCTCAGAGAGAGACGAGCGACGTGCACGTAAAAAAAAAGCTGAAGGCGACACATTATCAGCCTTCTGCATCAGCAGGAAGCGTCGAGCAGTAAACAACTAAACAGATTACGGATAAAAGTGGCATATGTGACGCAGAGGGCCCAGCTACTTATGGCTTTCTTCCCCGGGATTATGGTACCGTGATGCCCAATGAAAGGCACCAGATGCGTCTTCATGATTGCCAGTCCGCGCTACTCCATTCATGTAGGCCTCATTTTAACTGATTTTAACTATTGCTTTTCGATTTCCGAAAAAGGAGATAGGGCGGGGAATTTTCCCTGACTATTCCCTGACTTTTTTAGGCCACTAAAATTCCCTGACTATTCCCGGTTTTCCCGCCCTGTCGCCACCCTGGTATCGTTTTTCCCGCATCCAAAGCTCAAAATATCTTGTCCCATAGATAAAATTTAGGCGTATCAATCATTTTTTTAAATTAATTTCAACATACATTGTAAATTTAAAATGAACAGTTCTAGCGAACGGTAAAAGACAATCCTGGCTGCCCACAAAGTAAACATTCCCAGCCGATATTTACGTTTTCCCGCGAGTTGCACTTTTTTCTTCATGTCCCGTTTGTTTGCAAATTAATACACTGTTAAATTTTCCCGCATCCGCATATCACATCATCAAAATTATATTTTTCCCGCTGTTTATGGTTTTCGCCGTCCGAAAACATTATCACGTAATGTCGTCAGAGTCACAGATAACGAAGGAAGAAAGAACATCTGAACTTTTTGGAAATAGAACACAGAAGAAACATCGCAGCAACGTTGGTGATCACGTGCAAAGCCATAGGAGAATGACCGTGATCGCAAGTAACGCTTGCGCTCAAGGCACAATAAATTCAAGATAGCGGCAAGAAGAGAATTGCAGCCGCTAGCACTATCGATTGTCTCGAACTCTATCGATAGCTGTTTTTACGTTGGAGTCATTACGGACTTTCGCTTACCTTTGTTTTTAACGCAACTAACGGTAACTTTAACCTAAAATTTGCGAAACATTTTTGAAAATGTTTTATTATAAACAGATGGGTTTTAAAATCTTTTTCATTTTAGTGCAGCATGTTTAGATGGTTATGTAACGGTAATGTAATTCAACGATTGCACTCATAAATACATAATATTTCAATTTAAAAGGCTTTAAAAAATGATAGTAATGTTCCTAAATTTCTGTTCGCGTTTTTATTTTCCTCCGTAATTTACGTTAGCGTAATAAATAATAACTAGTAGAGAGTTTTCTTATGGTTTGTCTCTTCAGTCAGCTCAGCACATAAAGTACAACTTCAAATTTCGAGGTTAGGTAAAAAAAAAAGAGGCAAGTCCACATGCATAGTTGGTCCACGTGCATTATTTTTTTTCTTCTGGTCCCTTGAAAAACGATCCATAGAGTTTCCACAGTAACAATAAACAACCGATCACTGATACGTATCACCATGCCACATAGTAAGAACAAAAGCGAACTGAGAATCCTATGTTGCCAAGTCTGTGCCTTTAATTTCTAGTACGAACTCTTGGGGAAAAACATCACAATTGTTTAAAACCCCCTTTATTAACTAAAAACTCATTAAAATTTACGGCAATTTGCAAACCATACGCAAGAAACACCATGAGAGTAATTTTTTACCACAGTGGAAACTTGAAAACATCACAACACATTGTCAGGGAAACCATTAGTCTGGCAAAACTGGCGGGAACCACTAAAAATTCTGGTACACAATGCAAAAAAAAAAACACAAGTACAATATCAGTACAAAAATATATTCTGGAACTTGAAAATTGGTATATGTACCAAGAAAATGGTACGTTGTGTTAATACCACCCACTAAAATTTTTGTTTACTAAATTTTGAAATTCCAGGTTTTTTTTAGAGAATTCCCCGACTTTTCCCTGACTTCTCCAGACGTCTTAAATTTCCTGACTTTTCCCGGTTTTTCCAGTTGTTCGCCACCCTGCTTTTTTAATTTTGCCAAAATATCAAGGTAAATTTTAACATAAAATGTGTGACCACTATGTGATAAAACACTGCAACTTTTTTTTATAATTAACTAAACATAGATATTTGGCTTCCTTATTATTTTTAACTGGCTATAATCATTACCTTCAGATACAACCTGAAAATCTACCAAAGGCATCTTTGACAGCACCTTGATGACATCATTAAACTGGTCATCACTCATGAAACGAAGAATTTGTTTCTTTTCATCATGTCTCAAACTTGCAAACTGTTGGATACTTTTTATTCTTTGCTGTGAAGAAAAGAGAACATTACATTATCAACAATATTTGTTTCCAACTTTGGTCAACACAAAACTCTAGGAGCATAAATAAATGCATTGATTCTAATAAGACCAGTAACCATACAAAATCATACTATGTGAATACATAATCTGACAGGAAAAATAAAAATTCACATCTGATAAAACAACTGGGATTCATTCCAGCAGCATACTAAATACTACATAGCTATGACTAGAAATAAAAGTAGACAAGCTCCATTAACTGTTAACACTTAAACAAATGATAAATGAAGCTTACACATACAATTTGCCATGAAGTCATGTGTAAAACTTATCTCCACGCACTTGCAATTTAATTATTACAATTCTACCAGGAATGGACATACAGTAAACACTCGCCAGTCCGTAGTTCGAGAATCCGTGGTACTCAAAAATCCGTGGTTTTCTCAAAGCAATGTCCGTTTTGATTATTGCAAACGTGCTGCGCCGTGCTACACTGCACCTAGCTTCTTCGCGTTTGTGCTGCGCTGTGCCGCGCTGCTACAGTAGCAAGCATCTAACGGTACTAGTAGCAGCAGATGCTGTAAGCCCAAGGTCAACGTGTCTTGCCGCAACACAACAAACCGATAAGACATGCACGGACACTGCTCCCGGTATTCGTTCATATTTGTTAGTGTTGTTTGTTGTGAGAATGGCGCCGGTAATAAAAAAGAAGCACACAACGTTAACACTAAAACAAAATTTCGAGATTTGCAAGATATTGGAGCGTGGTGTAAAGGTTTCTGCAATCAAGGAAGAGTAGGCCTATGGCATCGGCAAGACAACTGTGTACGGCATTAAAAAGAGTAGCGTCAAACTTAAAATGTTTATGTCGAACAGCGAGTCGGAGAAAGGATTTCATGATCGGAAAACACTCCAAACGGCCAAACTACAGGATTTGGACAGTGCACTGTACAAATGGTTTTCATTAAAACGGTAAAAAAAAAAAAAAGTAGTGGAGATGAAGATAACGATAGTGACGAAGCAAATGTTACGTGGAGTGCGGCCGCTACTGCTTGGGACACGTTAATGAAATTTTCAGAAAGCAAAAAAGACTGTTACCCTGTGTCGGAGGTAATGCAATGCCATATCCTGCATTCTACCTTCCTTCACAAAAGAAGACAGGCCTTCAAACAGACATCCGCACTCACATGGTGGAACTATCGACACAGCAACATAGTGATCCGACTGCTTACACTTCGTGTACTGTTAATTGCAACTCTAGAAATAATTAAAGTCTACTTTTTGTGTGTTTCCTTAGTTTAATGTGTGTGCAAGCTATTTGACGTGAAAGTGTATAAATATTACTAATTTGTGCATAGTGTTAAATGTTTATTTTTTCGTGCCTTGTTTGGAATAATCAATGATCGCTGGTAAGTAAAATTTAAGGTATTGCTATGTGCACTGTAGTTTACTTCGTCGGCACACGGGCGGAGAAGGAAATAGTAATCGCTGTTTCTGCTTCTCTGTGACAATGAAAGGTTGTTTACGACTTGACGGCTCGCAGCCGGCTGCCCGTGCCCAGAGCCGGCCGGCCAGTGTTGCCAAACGTGTTCGAGGTGCCGTTTTTTATAAATTATTTTATTTTAAACAGCGTTAGCTTATACCTGTAAGTCCTCAATTTACGTCGGGGATACGTTGCTAAAAACCACGATGATTATCAGGACGACGTAAATCGGGGACTTACAGTATATAAAACTTTTTTTTTTAATTTTGCAGATTTTTGTTATGGAAAATACAGTATTTCAAAAATCCGTGGTTTTCAGAAATCCGAAGGTCACAAATCCCCGAGACCCCCGGATTTGTGAGAGTTTACTGTATTAACATAATGTGCACAAACTAAATTACAAGAGCTTTGCTGTGTCAACTAAATTCTTTTCCAAGTTATAATTTTTTTAATATTCAGTACATTACTGCCTACAAATTCATATTCTTGGGCTGCTCCCAAAACTAGTATCCTACATTCAAATAACAATAAAAGATAAAATAATAAATGACTACAACAGAATTAAGAAAAAATTAATTTAAAATATCTTGTAAATAAGGCCTTTTACTGTGTAAAAGAATATTCTGATACCTCTCAAACATGTGTTATTAATATTACGATTATAATATTGTAACAATAAAAATAAAGTGTATTTGTGATGTTATCATGTAATTTTAGTATACATGTGTGGGTGTGTTTCTATAGCTCGTGTTTATTATGTTTAATATAGTCTGAACAGTATAAGTTTGCCTGATTTTGACATTTCTCTTCTGAGAAAATAATCTGGCAACTCTAGTGTGTTCACCTTTCAACCATCCTAACTTCCTGGAAAAAACCAGGTTCCTTGCAATCCTGTTTACGATGCTATTCTCAGAAGAGAAATGTCAAAATTCGGCCAACTTACACTGTACAGACTATAGTTGTTTTCATTAACAAAGCTGATAAAATTCAAGGTGGTTAAATCAAACATTTATTTACAGTGAAACTTCACGGTGACAGTTGACGACGTCAAACTAAATTTTCACTACAGTGAATTATTGTTATATTAAAATTTAGGATGCCGATGGTACTCAAGTTGTTGTGGCAACTGTACCAAGTCGTTTTTGCACGCAGATGAAGTAGCACTGCTGCAGTAGTGCGTACTTACAGGCACAGTTTTTTAACAGACTTGGTTTAATGTACTCTTTACACAGAAATCAATACTCCTCAGTATCTATATAAACCATGGGTGGGGAAACTGCGGCCTGCGGGCCATTTGTGGCCCGCGAGGTCGATTTGAGTGGCCCGCCACATCTTCTCAGAAAAACATTGGAAATGGCCCGCGAACATTACTGTACTGAAGTGACCGCATTGGACCACGGAATGTTTCTTATAGTTTTATAAATGTCAGATTGCATTATTACATTGCAACAAAAGGCGAAAGAATAGTAACATATCAATTATAAATGACAGACTCTTTGAATAAAAAAGGTCACGCGATCATATGAAGTCGCGGCAAGTGGTATTATATTTCCTAGGTTCTTTCTTATCTGTACATGTGTCTCTCGCGACTTGGTGGCGGCAAGTAGTGTTGTTTTTCACAAACAAAAGTTTATATTTTAGTAACTCTATACCTCAACGTTCCTGCACATCCGATATGATTCTTCTGCATTTCAACTTATCGGCAAGAATAATATTTCCGTCTATCCATACTTTTTTTTTACCAAATGCCCTACTGAACGCAGTATGTCCCGCATTTTACTCGCGGTCGGTTGGCAGATAGTGCGTTACGCCTTTCCTGCCACTAGCTCTATTTTTCAGTTGAAAAAAATGGCGTCCTCAAGCAAGAAACGAAAGGTGTCGGATGGCCGCATGTTTCAAGAAAATTGGACTCAAAGAGTTTTTATTCGTGAACGTAGACGACAAGCCAGTTTGTCTTATTTGTGGTTTTTCGGCAGCAGTTATGAAGAAACAAACATTGAACGGCATTACACAACAATATTATAAATATTTTGTTCAGTATTTTTTCTACGAAATGGTATTTTAGTTACATTCTGTGCTACTGTTTCATAATTTTTATGCTTACATTTTGTGGTGGCTTCTTCGAATATTGAATCAGACATACAGGGACGTAGCAGATATGCAGCAGCACCCTTCACACTGATTTTATTTATGCGCACAAGAACATTTTCGCAGCAAAACCATCAGTTGGTGAGTGAAGTTTTTTTGTACAAATTTTCTATTCAGTATTTTTTTCTACGAAAAGGCATTTTAGTTACATTGTTTGCTGCTGTTTCATCAATTTTTATGCTTAAGTTTTTGTGATTAATTTGGTTATGTTTTTGTTATATTTCAAAATAATGTTGGTAGGCATTATAACTAATTAAAATATATTACTCACGCATAGAATTACCCCTTATAGAAATATTTAGCTTTTTATAATATAGGCCTATAGCTTAATACAAAAAATACTGGCCCGCCGTACGAAGTTGAGATATGTAATTGGCCCTCCATGTCAAAAAGTTTCCCCACCCCTGATATAAACTATGGATGGAAAGCATCAAATTACTGTATTTACATTTTGGAGCTGAGGGTAACAGTGCCAAATGGTTTAGGGGCATTGTATGTTGTAATACAGCAATATCTCCAGCCCTTGTCTAGTCACTTTCTCTGTCAGTAATGCCCACATGTCGCTTATTTCTCTACCCATGCTCGTATTATTTTCTGTTTTCAAACAGATATTGGTATTATTGAGAGTTTTGAGTCATGCCGCCTAACTAATGTGTACTGAACATCATACATGAGAAAGGGCTTTATTACACACTGGACTACATCGCATAAGCATACACTTATCTCAAAGAAAGATCTCGTGTCTCGCAACACTCAGCTCACTACACACATTTTGAAAATGCAATGTGGGAGAAGGTTGTTTGAAAAGACTGCAAACTGAGCATGTTTGTTTACTTTATACTTTAGCCTATGACCAAATTTTTTTTTGTACTCAGAAGAGATGAGTGTTTCATTTGTTATAGTTGTTTCACATCCTAAACTTTAAAATCATGTTTGGATAATAAAACAATTTATGACACAGTCTCATAAATCGGCTGAACTGTACATTCAGTATTAAATTTATTTATAAAAATGTGCTGCTTATACACACTGAAATTCAGTAAAATGAAAAATTTCTGTCGTGTGAAAGCAGAGACGAGGTCACTCGCCGTCCAGCACATAACGAGTCTGGACTGGTAGAAAAGAAAACTTTTTTTTACTTTACAAAGGATCATGACAAGGCATTAAAAAAATTGTTGCTCACTACGACCGAGACTCAATATGGCAAGGTTCCACTGTACAACTGTAATTGATGTCTGTAAAGTTTAAATTAAAGTAACAATACTAATCAAACACACATTTATAGTTCAAATGAGCTCTAAAATAAAAATAATAATAAATAAAGGGAATAATTCACCAGACAGTTTTAGAAACCTCATGCAGCATTCCAAATACATTTGAACAAATATGAAAATTGTTCATAGAACAAAAATGACACAGTAAAACAAAATATACCTTCTTTGAAGAGAAGTACTTCAGTGTTTCATCGGTGATGTGTGGAAGCTGTAGAAGAGGATTTTTAAATTCCCACATAGCCTGCACTATCATTGGAGAAAGTTTCATGCAGTTCTCTATTGTTTCAATGTTGGGAAGTCTTGGTACTGGAATAATAAAATATTAGATTAAAGCTTATATAACAGACAGAGTTACAAGACTAATTTAAATATGCCAAAAAACTTATTTAATACATTAAGAGTCAGTAATAGGAACATGCCTCATCAGTGGTGCAGTGGCCAAACCACTTGCCCCTCCCACAATGACCTGGGCTCGATTCCCAATGTGGTCACTCCTGATTTAAGGAGAAAAATGTGAAAGATGTTGCCTTCAGCAGGCATTTTTTCTCTGCATCCCATTTTGCCACATATCCATGATCATCACATATCCTAACGAGCCCTCAAAACCATTCTATTTAGAGATTCTAAAATTATCTCCACCCTACAGAAAAATAAGTACGTATATCAAAATGACAATGTCAACCCTCACTTCAGAAGTTTAAATGTATTAAAAGTATTTCTCAAGTAGATTCAAGATTAACATAATCAAAAACACACAGAATACATTTTGAAGAATGTGGCAGTGGTCTTACATTCATCATTTACAAATATATCATGGTAAAGTCAATCATATTTAATGCAATGCAACCTGCAAAATGGGTATGATAGCAAAGCTCTCTGGTATCTATTCATAAGGACTTCCATATTATTCTCAAACCTAAAAATTAACACATTTAATAACGCATCTTGAAATACACAGTCCAACACTAAATATTATAGGAAAGCCTACAATTCAAACAACATTTAAAATAATACAAAATTTAAATTATTTGTTTATTAATAGATTTCTATTACCTGTACAACAGTAACCCATACATAATATTTTGACTTGTCTTTCTACAGCCGCATCAACTGATGTTGAGTTGTTACACTGACACGAACAGCTTAGTGTATGATAAAATCTTTCTGGTGGTATTGATATTTTGCGAAATAAAGAGCAGCTTACAGTGCCTTTCATTTATTCATTTATGACTATAATGTATTACAAATAATGCAGTTTCCAAAAGGTTATCATTTACCAAAGAGAAGTTACATATTAGTGATTCAAACAATTAAGTGCACAAAAAAGTGTTCACTGCAAGACAGAAGACTCGAGCTTTGCCAAGTGCATCACAGTTCACTCTTCACCGAAACCAAAGGCAACAAACAAACTACTATTACATCAGCTACTACTATCTTAAGTTTTTCACTACTGCTCCCCATGTTCACAACACCAAGATTTATCCTTTAAAGAGACAGTTCATTACACTTCAAAAATTCAGAATCCTCGTGCCAGCACTTGTGATGCCTCACGAGATTCCAGCTTCTTACAACCACTCCCAAGGAAACCAAAAACAACTACTCCCGGCAAAATCATACTAACAACTCCTTCTGACAAAGTCAAACTAACAACTTCTTCTGACAAAGTCAAACTAACAACTCCTCCCGACAAAGTATAACTAACAACACCTCCCGACAAAATCTAACTAACAAATCCTCCCGACAAAGTCAAACTAACAGCTCCTCCCGACAAAGTCTAACTAACAGCTCTTCGCGACAACGTCTAACTAACAACTCCTCCCGACAAAGTCTAACAACTCCTCCCGACAAAGTCTAACAACTCCTCCCGACAAAGTCTAACAACTCCTTCCGACAAAGTCTAACAACTTCTCCCGACAAAGTCTAACTAACAACTCCTCCCGACAAAGTATAACTAACAACTCCTCCCGACAAAGTATAACTAACAACTCCTCCCAACAAAGTCTAACTAACAACTCCTCCCGACAAAGTCTAACTAACTCCTCCCGACAAATCTAACTAACTAACTCCTCCCGACAAATCTAACAAACAACTCCTCCCGACAAATCTAACAAACAACTCCTCCCGACAAATTCTAACTAACAACTCCTTCCAACAAAGTCAAACTAACAACAATTTTTAACAAAGTCTAACTAACAACTACTTCCAACAAAGTCTAACTAACAACTCCTCAAACCTGCAGCGAACATGCACAGGTTAACCAACTCAGCGGATTAATACAACTTTACCAATAGCACCAAATTACATTTAAACATACAACAAAATAATTCAAATATTGACACACTAGATTTTACATCAAATTAATAAAGAATACAGACACAAATACGTTAATTGGGGACAAAAGATGCACATCAGCAGAACTACTTTCACGGTGCAATACCCTAAGCAACCCCCCTGAAAAGGCTGACCAAGTGCGTCAATAACCTACACCATGAAGAAATTCCATGAAGGAAGTGATCAACCATAACATCGGCACCAGAAATCCTACCACTTGGAGAAGCTTGCAACTCAAGAAGTTACTCACTTCACCAGCAAAACATTTAAATACTAAAAATTGCCAAAACTAAAAAAAATAAGAAAAATACAAGAAAAGGTAATATCAACAAAAATAATTAAAATTCTACTGTGGTCGATTTTAAACCAAACATGCCAGGAAACTAAACAAAAGACTCTATGTTACAACTCCCAACTGTATTATATATTTAAATTTAAAAGAACTGAATTAAAATTGCTCATATCCCGAATTACAAAGTTATTGAATCCTGCTGTATCATCCCGAACACCTGATGAACAAATACTACATAAGGCACATTGCCTGTAAATAAAGATTTATATTAAAATAGAAAAAAAAATTATACAAATTTAAATAAGGTAGAAGGAAGTGGCTGAACACTTCACAATATATTCTAAAATAACCAACATAAATGTTTGTAAACTATGTTCAACATTTACATTTCAGTTTCAGAATTGTGTGCCAAAATCTGTTTAGCAACAGGATAAATCAGTGGTAACCAAAATGGAAAACTCTTGCAAGTTCTTATTTTTAAAGTGAAAAGTCTGTACATAGCAACCAAATTACCAAAAAAAGACAACTAAATCTAATTTCCAGTAAATGTAGCAGAAACAGTATCAATTTCATACTTTTTGTATCAGAATGAGTAAAAGAGGAAAAAGTTCAGATACTGATCAGGGCTAGACATTGGCTTTAAAAGAGAATTACGGTAAGTGTTTTTAACAAAATTACATCCAACTTAGACCTAAAGCAAGAAACAGAGTATAAGTTGTATACATATCAAACACAAGCAAAAAAAAATATTTAGCTTTGAAAGTCTTAGTAAGCAGCATAACGATATAAGTTTACCAGCTGGGAATGTAATATAACCTTTTTCTACAAAACTATGGCCAAAATGTAACACAGATTTCCCCACTGAATAAAGGACAAAGAAAGTACCAAATGAGCACTGGCACCAATGTAAGTTTTTAATGAAAATTAAGTGACATTTTACAATATATGTAAAACTATTTCAACTCTGCAAACTCATAGAATTTACTTATGTGGAGCCCTATAATATTCTTAAATTTGCTGTAAGCACTGCAGAGATAAATGAACTATAATTTACACAAATAAGAAAAAAATATTACAATGCATTAGGTCCAACTGATAGAATAACTACCAATTATGAAGTGAAAATTTTCTCTAAAAAATTTGCAAATCAAAGAAAACTATTACTTGATGCATAGGTGTATCAGAAAAACATGCCAGGTTTCCTGACATGCCAGTACTATCACCTATTATTACAATTTTCAATCAGAGTATTAAATTAATAATAACTAAGGAGCAGTCTTTAGGCATTATTCCAATACCAGTAATTACTAATGGTAAAATATCTACTATTTTGTTAGTATACAAAAATTTTTACTTAAATGAAGTAGTGTTACTCAAACACAACATGTACGTAGCCAAAAAATATGTCGTTCACAACTGGTGTAAGAGTAGCGGAAAATTTTCTGCAGGCAGATAATGTGGTACTGCCATTTATCTGTATTAGATCATGGTGGCCACTCACTGTAACAAAAAAATTCCATGATAATAACAATATCGAAATAAACAAATAGAAACAAATTTGATGACTGTAATAAAATATTTGGGAAATAAGTTACTCATTTATTTGTTCCCAGCAGTTGTGCTGCATGTTCTTCATTGTATGTAAGAATTTTTTCTATTGACAATTTCTTTACACTGTAGTAATGATAATTTGGTGCTATTCAGTAATTATATTTACTGTGGATATTTCAGTAACTTTCATGTCTCAGTACGGCTAAACTTTCCTTTACATGTTAGTCACAAGCAGAGTTAAGTTCGTGCTGCTGTAACGTGTTTTTCTTTTAGCCAGGTGTATGGGCAGCTACGTTTGTAGTCTTTCAGCCAAAGTCTATTTTCTTTCTCCTCTGCAGTGCCAGTGTCCCTGTGTCTACAGTTTGTGAGCGTGTCCACCCATCCTTCTATCATGTGATTTCATAGCGCTCTGTGGAATCTGCTAACGCGATACCTCCTTTTGTCCACTCGGATCGCGTGATATTCAGACTTTGTTCCCCCTTCTACGCAAGTTGCTACATTTCAAGCTACCCTTGCCATCTAGCGGCGATATTTTAGATTGTCTTCTGTTCATGGCGGCCACTCATTGCAACAAAGAAAATTCCCTGATTATTCCCTGATTTCCTTGACGGAAAACCAAAAATTTCCCTGATTTTCGCAAGTATGAGAACAATATTTTGGAATTTTATTCAACACATTTTCCAACGAAAATAAATATTTCACGTCCTTTCTGGCACTACTGCCAGTGAATATTCAGTATAAATAACTACAAACTTGACAAAGGAGCATAATCACACCTACATGATAGTAAGTTTTTTTTATTAAAAATACTATAATGCTCTCAAAAGTCCATTATATTCCTTCCTACAACTTTCGCAGGAGTTCAAAATGAACAAGGCAAGATAATTCCTTGAAATGTCTCAGGTGAACCAAAAATTCCATGAAATTTCCCTGACATTTCCAGGTTGCCACAATTTCCCTTATAATTCCAGGTTTTCAAGGTTTTCCAGGTGGGTGGCCACCCTGCTGTTGCTTTGCTTGCCCTTCTTCACCCCTTCTTGTCCATCTTCATTGCAGTGTTCCGGCACTCTTTGTACCGTTGTCATGACGTACTGCTGTGGTGCGCGTTTGTGGGTAATGTTCTTCAGAACATAATCAGCCAATTATGGCACAGACATTTCTTTTGTCAACCTACATAGTATTTGTAGTCATCATAGAACTGTGTATTTTGTTTATTTTATATTTTGTTAAGTGACATCCTCTACAATATCTCATGGTTAGTACTGGTTTTTTATTTTCTTTCATCCACGACCATTTGTTTCTCTAAAATGTATTTTCTAATTTTTTGTTCTCACTGTGTTACAGTGAGGGTCCTCGTTCCTCGTAATTGCTCATTTCCGAACATATTAAAAATTATGGAATAGATTTTGGTTGCACGCCTCAGCTACTGAGCTCCGCCCTGAGTTTGCCTGATTTACATCTCCAGGTCCATTGTGAAAACTGTAGCAGCGTAGCTGTTTGCTTTTCGGTGTAATTCCACCTCTTGGTAGCAACGTTTGTACTAAGACTGATACCTGACTCAGCCAAGTTCGTGATTTATAATTAATTTTTATTATATCTCAGAGGGTTACAATATCTTGACCAATTTATTTATTTACTTTTTACGAATATTATAGAACAGATACATCATGAACCTGATAAGTTTGTTTTGTTAAAAAAATACACAATATTAAATTTTTTCTTGATTTGGAATGGAAAGAAAATATAACTTTTATTAATGGGTTAACTTTTTGTATAGTAACTTCTCTAATACGTAATGTATGGGGTACTACTTTTATTAATTTTATCGTTAGCAGATAAATAAAGCATTTCATCTTTTTATGTACACACCTATTAGCCAATTACAATGATGTTATACTGTCTTGTTTCTTTCAATTTAAAAAGAAAACTTTAAACAGTATGTAATAAAATGAAAAGAAATTAATTAATTGACAAACCACAATTCAATGTCTTATTGTTTGTAACTTTTCCTCTGGGCATTTTAACTATTTCAGAGTGTTACAGTAAGATTACTTTATATTTTAAGTCACCTTACAATTTTATTTTAATTTATTCTGTGCTGTGAGCTTAGGGCCTAGTTTTATTCAAGTGTTGATTTTTTTTTGCATTTAATTTGTATGTTTTGTTGTCCTACGCATTGATTCTGCCACTTTGTTCCTGTAATGTGTGGCTGTTTTGAGCAGGAATTTTGGCGATCGTAAACACCTAAGTATACATTTCATTGCTTCTGCTTGTATTAACTATTTCCCCAACGAAGCACACCTGCACACAACACACAATTATTTAAAATTCTGTTTACCATTCAGGGCTATAATTCACATTAAATACTAGTGTAAGGAAATTGTAATAAGTCCATTAAAATTTTTAAAGCACGTATTTCACGTACGACCACAAAACCATACACTTGTATTGTCGATCAAGAGATTTATTTAGATGCTGTGTGATAAGATTAAAATCAGTTCAAACACAAGCTGACATCACATTTACTACCCTGAGTATGCACAGTACTTTGAGGCAACCTTCAAAAACACAATCTCTTTCCTCCAGAATTTTTTTCACCGGGTGGTTGAAGCCATAAAAAAAATGTTATACTACACTTTCTTGATGTAGTGAATGGTAAAGATGGTATTCCAAAACCTTTTGATGGATTGGCATACTTAGTTACATGCACCAATACAATCTCATGCCTGAACTCTAATGGAGAATTTTTTTCTCACAGCGCGTTGTGCCAGTTGCCAGGCATTGTGAACACACACATCAAAACACCATGACAGGAGAGGCCACTACTACTTTTTGTTACGAATATTCACTACATACATTGAAATGTTTTGATCCATTTGATAAAGACCTCCATTTTTCAATAACATTCACCAAAATAAAGAGGCAGTTGCACTTTACTCCTGACAGTGGCTCGACACAGAGACAACTCAATGATATAGATAGCCCCTCTCCTTTTTCAGAATATTTTTTTTATGCAAAAGGGCACAATTTAGGGATCAGGTTTCCCCTAACTGTGCTTATAGTCACCATTTCTCTTAAAAATGCCAGCAGATCAAGTCCTACACATAAATTGTCAAAAAATAAATGGTAAGGCAAGAACTTGACTTCTTTACTAAACTAGTCAATCATTTTACTACAGGGGCAGGTGTCCTTGTCAAAATTATTTTCATAAGAACTGTTTGCATTTGGAGATTTACCTGGATAAATATTGAAATTTACAAGATAACCATCATTTGAGCACAGTAACCATACCTTACACCCAAAATGTATTGGCTTGCTAATGAACTGTTTACAAGAACGTTTACCATAATACTCAACCATAGATTAATAATATAACAGATCTTGCAGGGAAATGATGTGCTGTAAACATAATTTCCTTACATCTCCCTAAATTTCCAAAGTTTATAAATTACGTACACTTCATTGCTATCAGCACAATTAGGAACCCTGTGTATCTTTTCAAACATACATATTCCTTCTGATGACATTACAAATAAACTCATTTTGTGTCCCCATGCAATTTTCCCAATATAGTTATAACCAGTAAGATTCAAAATTTCTAAAAATATTTCAGTTCATCTTTAGTAATGTGTGGATGTTCACTGTTTTTAAATATTGCATATTTATTCTATTCTTGAACTAAGTATTTAACAAAATCGTCATCAATGAATAACTCAAATAACTCTACAAGGAAGATATCATGGTATTTGATACTACAAACATCAGGAATTAGTTTCAGAGAAAAATTCATATTTCCATGCATCCGTGTCATTATTGCTGAGGGAAGAAAGCAATTAAATGTATTCGGTTTGTCCTCTCATTCATTATGATACTGTATTTCTGCCTAAGCTGAAACTTGTCTTGAATTCAAATTATCTAATATCCCACCATCATCTCATACATGGTATCAACAGTTACAACCTTGTCTCCATCTTCTGCAAACAAGATATTCACAATCTCCTGAACAGTGATACTTGGCATTAAAATGCATTTCCACTGCTGACAAAAAATTACGTGATTTAGTTTTTAATTGTTGTATAAGTACGCTCCTAATTTATGCCGATACACTAATATAAAAATGACTTACAAATCTTACTAATCAATTCCTAATATTGACTGTGCATTCCAGCCAACTGTTAAATGGAGTCTAGCTAGCTAGATAATACATAAAACATGTAAATAACTTAAGTGCCAGTAAAAAACCAACAAAATGAAATCTTAGCAGTGAAAAGTCAGATGACCCCAATGGTCAATTCACCATCTTTATTAGGGGTGTATGAATACTCGAAACTATGAATATTTTTCAAATAGTAAATATGAACTATTCGAACAATTTCAAATAGTGAATTTTAAACAATTTATTATAATAATCTGAGCGGGTAACAAGGCTGTTTCTACTTACAAGCATAACACTGAGCCCGTCTCACTCAGACGTACAGCGCTCAATTATAAGTAACTAGCAACAAGTGCTGCATGCTGGTATCATACGGGCACGTCAACAGCGACACGCCCGTCAGGGCCAATTATCCCTATCTCCACCCACTGCACAAATTCTGGGAACGCCACTGTTCGTAGGACGGGGCAACGAAACCACTAATAATTAGTACAGAACGACATAATCAAATTCAGGTACATTTACTAACAATACTTACAGACTCGCAAGTACAAATTATGATGTTATGATGCACAACTGCATTCCGTACATAAACGTTCATTTCACATTCATTAATAAATCCAATATGGTGGCTGAGTCACATGGCAAAGGTTCAAAGGAAAACTATCCCCTCGCGGCCGAAATGGCACAGAGCAAGCAGGATTAACGAGATATTGTATGCAAGAAACAAACAGAGGTTACTAAAACAAATATACTTGAAACTTACCAATGACGAACAGATGAAACTTTGGTTCCATGTCGGCCACGAGAAGACCGGAGCAACACATCGGACGGAGCACGAGTGACGACTGACTCGAGCTAGCACACTCGACCCGGCAGACGGCCGGGAAGAGGGGAGGAAGGGAGGGGAGGCACGGAAACGGCCGATGGAGGCCGAAGATCAACGAAGTTTGAGTCTCCAAACAGTAGCGGTGGGGGGGGGGACACCACAGTTCATTAGAGCACTCACTCACGGCGCACATTTTAAACAAAGATTCCTCTGTTAAGGGTAATACCGCCACCCTTGTTTTCTTGGTGCCAAATAGCTGTGGGGACAAGTCAGTCAGGTGGTGCACTCTATCGCGCTGATGCGTAAACAGTCCATGTCTTTCACACTCTTTTTCATTCGATAACTAGGCATCATAAACTGAAG
This sequence comes from Medauroidea extradentata, assembly GCA_003012365.1. Taxonomy (NCBI): domain Eukaryota; kingdom Metazoa; phylum Arthropoda; class Insecta; order Phasmatodea; family Phasmatidae; genus Medauroidea; species Medauroidea extradentata. The sequence goes on from PNEQ01109716.1 coordinate 30,900, forward strand.
ACGTATTTTAAAGAAAAATCATTATTTTTACATGGGATCAAATAAAAGGTGATCTCAACATTTATTTCTTCTTGTTCTTGTTTATTTTATTGAAGCTAGAAAGTATCCTCGCATAACTTTTGGAGAAAGTAATTTTTGTACTGTTTGTTTGTCGCCGAGAGTGATGTGCATTCAGAAATGGCTACCTGGGGCAATACCGCCACTAGACATTGGGGTAATATTGCCAGGTGGCGGTTTTACCCCGGCCTCACACTTTCGAATTTTAAAAATGTTAAGCTTACATTTTGAAAATTAATTAAACGTGCTAGATGGTTTACATATAATGTTTTGTGATACTGCTTGCAGATGGTGAGGCATCCAAAGAAAACCACCAGTAAAGGAAGTTGGACGAAAGAAAAACTTCAAGAGGCTATAATCGCAGTAAGAAATAGATCATCTGTTAAGAACGCATTGGAGACCTACAGTGTGCCGAGGTCCACTCTTCGAGATCGACTAAGACTGGAGCAGGTTAGTGATCCGAAAATGGGAAGAAAACCCATATTTAGCAGTGAGCAGGAGAAAATGTTAGCGACTCATGTTTTAGAATTATCGAATTCTTTTTACGGAATTTCTCTGACAGAGTTGAGGAGACATGCATTTAATTTAGCTGAAAAACTTCAGGCTAAGCACAATTTTAATAGAATTACCAAAATGGCCGGTGATAATTGAATACTAGCATTTGGGGGAGACCAAATTACCAGGTTTGACAAAAATCTTGAAGAACTAATTTCAAAATACAAGTTTCAGCCTGAACAGATTTATAATATAGATGAAACGGTAATTTCCACGGTGCCGAAACCAAGAAAGTAATCGCTCCGAAAAGTAAAAAAAAAAGTGGGGGCTGTTTGTAGTTAAGAATGAGGCAAAAATATCACAGTTGTTTGCGCATTTAGCACTTCTGGAACATACGTCCCACCAATGTTCATTCACCCAAGAAAGAGGTTTAGTCCTCAGCTACAAATAGGTGGTCCTTGTGGAGCCCTTTATAGTGTGTCTAATAATGGCTGGACCAACGAACATCTTTTCCTTGAGTGGCTTGAGCATTTTTACAAATTTTCAAAACCAACTGAAGATGAACCAGTATTGCTGATTTTGGATAACCACTACGTCATATATCTTTGCGAAGTTATGAATTCTGCAGAAGTCACAACAAACATTTATTGTCAATACCTCCCCACACATCACATAGGTTGCAGCCACTTGATGTCACCTTCTTCGGTACTCTAATGACAGTTTTTAGCAGGGAGTGCGACTTACTCCTGAAAAATCACATTTTTCAAAAAATTACGCCTTACCATATGGCGAAAATTTTTAACAATGCCTATATGAGAGTTTGTACAATAGAAAAAGCTGTCAGTGGATTTGAAAAGTGTGGAATTTATCCTATAAAACCCCACAATGTCGGTGAAAATGCCACTGTTGACAGAGAAAAAATTACTCCAGTTGTGGTATAAGACAGAGAATAGGACGAAGGAGATAGAGTTCCAGCTCCAGAATAAATTGACTGTGCATCACCAGACTGACTCAGCTTCAGAACAAATTGTATCGGTACATCACCAGACTGATCCAGCTTCAGAACAAACTGTCTCGGTGCAACACCAAACTGGCCCAGCATCAGAGCAGACTGACTCAGTGCAAAAACAAAATGATTCAGTCAGCTGTTTTGACAATCCTCACATAACACCAAAACCTTCAACATCTTTTGCAGCTATTCTGAATGATCTATCACCTTATTCCAGTGCCTCAGTTCAGTAGATCCACAAACATGAAAAAGAAGAAAAAGCAATGTCAACTATTTTAACAGCCACCACTATCAAAGATGTCCTTCTACTTAATAAAGCAAAGAAAATGAAAAGAAGTGAGCCTATGTCCACGAAAGGAAAAGCAGAACGACCTAAGCAAATTTCTAAGCCTACAAGATCAGTGAAGAAAAATGTAAGAAAAGCCAAGAAAAGAGGGAAAAGAAAAATAACATTTGATTCATCTTCAGAAGACGAAGAGATAGAACTAGAAAATTTGTGTGATGATAACGAAATGAATGATGTGCTCAGTGAAACTAATGAAGTATGTGTAGTGCGTGGTGAATTCGGCAACAATGAGCTTTGGTTCAGGCGTATGTCATGTTCTAAGTGGGCACACTCAGAACGCAGTGGATATGACTCACCTGAAATGTACATATGTGATTTTTGTCAGGACTGAAAAAATGTAATATCTACATCGGATAGAGTCTAGAAAAGATATTGTAATACATAAAACTAATTTTGTGTTGAACATATTTTACTTGGCCAACATCAGGAGGCCTAGGTGTTCAAATATTTTGTAAGGTTTCATTTTATTGTTATACTTGTAGTTAACTAAATCTTGTCAACCAGTTGACATGTCTTTAGTTGACTGTGACAAAAGAATTTTACTAGTCATGTCAAAATAATATTTGTTTCCTTAAATTACGTAAAAATTTTCCAATTATTCTTTTGATCATAATGTTACGAATAATATTGTGCAATATTAATATGTGGTGTGTGCAAGATATCAACTTTTTTGCTGCTAACTATTTACATAATATCCCCTATTATAATAAAGAAAATTGTATGTGTTATTTATGTCAGCTTTTATGTTATTAACCATAGTAACAGCATGGCAGCATTGCCCCTGTGCTGTGGCGGTATTACCCCGGATATTGGGGTAATACCACCACTTCACATATTTTCACTCAGAGCGCTGCAGCGTTTATTCTATGTAGCCTTTGGATATTTAGTCATAGCAGGTGTTACATTGATAAATTTTGCTTACTTTTTCAGTAAAGTTGTGCTTCTATGCACAATTTATACACGAAAAATCAATTGATTATCTTAAGGTGGCGGCATTACCCCGGCCTCCCCTACAGCTACAAATATTAATTTAGTCAAACATTGGAAAGGAATTAACGATTCTGGTACCGGATGGAATCAAGGAATCTAAGAATCAGTAGGACCCATTTTTATTTTTAACATATAATCTCCGTTAAAATACTTTACATCATATATATTTTTTTTCTTTTAATTTGCGAACACCACATAATATACATTTTGTATGTGAAGTAGTTTCCAAATGAGATGAGTACCCCCAAGTAATTATTTACCTATTTCAATGGAAATATAATCTTTCACATCACATTCAGTACACTAAATAACTGAACAAACATTTAGAAAAATTTAATCATGTGTAGTTTGTAAAAGGTTTAGCAATCATAAAACTTAACAGCAAAAAGAGACACATTGCTTATACGCTATACAAGACTGATGCTACAAGCCATGTAATTAATGTTTCCCTCTTTAGCTCCACAAACTTGTAAATAAAAACTGCCACTGTAACAATACATTATCATCATTCTTTATTTTAAAGTAACTATTTAAACTCAAAATAATGTCCTGAGCATGAAAAATTTATGTTAATTTTTTTATGTGCCACCATAATACTTACTTCTATGAGCATATGCAAGGAGAATAAGCTGAGAAACACAGTTGACCATCTCTTGTATGAGATAGGGGCATTTCTTCACAATATACTGACGGTCCTTGTCCAAAGTATCTGCCTGCAGTGGAAAGCGTCCCAGATGAGCATGGATCAGGGCCCTTGCTTTGATGGAATACAGATGGCACAGCGGCGGTTCACGATTCTTTTCATTCAGGTTTGGAATTTGTTTTATCAACTGCAAGTCACCACAATAATTTTCCCAAATGCACAAATGAAATCACTCAGAGTGCTGAGTAAAACTTCGCTAAGCAATAAGTTACTGACCTGCGGCACTTCAACGTTGTCTGTAGGTCGCTCAACAACCTCACTATTGTGCCTTTTTTCAAACTCCCGTGATGCTGCAAGGATCATTATCACCCGCTTGACAGCCATAGAACAAGGAGTTTTGTGAAAGAAATAATAGTACATCTGCGTTGTATCCAACAGAACCTATGGCATTACATAATTGTTAAGCTAGAGAACAAATATCTAAAGATGACAATACATGTTGCAAAACTTTTGAATACTATTTATAACATAATAATGACACTCAAATGTTAAAAAACAACTCACTTGTATTAATTACTGAATTTTAAATTATATTTACAACAAATTGGATACCTACATGCAAAAATTCACCATTATGCAAGAACATTATTCATCAGCCCAAAGAAAATGTGTAATATATATACTGTTTCCTGCCTTACATTTACCACTACAAAATAACTGTATTTATCTGAATACAAGGTCATTTTTTGTACTTCAGAAGACCTGAAATTCGTACTTTACCTTTCATTCGCATATGTTACATTTTGGTTAGGGTGGAAAATTTATAAGCAGCAAATATTTTTACAAGAGTTTATGACAACAATACATGTCAAACCCAATGTTTTAATGGGTATTTAAAGGTTAAAACGGATAGCTGGGAACAGACAGTCAATGATATTTCTAACTTTCATCAACCCAACCCAAATATTTACATTTCACGTGCGATGCCATGATGCTAGTTATAAATTAAGTCACATTCATAGCCATAAATATATTCACGCACACACACTCATTTATCAACACGGAGATAAGACATCAACGTATACCGTACAGTCAAAGCCTGTTGATACGCAGTAACGTACCTTCTGGATATTATGACGCCCACAAGGTCCACAGGTGTCACTTTGTGTTGGTTTAACATTTGTGAGCATATTGAGCAGTTAGGTGACCTTGTGTAGTTGCTCCTGAATTACTGTGCGTGCGTAACATACCTGCTTAGTTGGCTACTATCACCGGCGGCATGCTCGCTAGTGCCCCTGGTGGCCGGGTGGAAACTGGCAAGTACGTCAGTGAGGTATGTGAAGGCGCGTGGTGCTGTACAAGTCTACTGAGAGCAAGCGAGAAGGAAAGTTACTGTCAGTTATTGAGCATGCGGGCGCACTGCGACGATGAAAAATGGGACAAAAAGTGTATCATGTTGTACGCGTAAGTGGTGGAGTTGGCCGCCATATACTATTACGTTACTTACGTTGCTTTGTAACTTATTTCTGGTGAATGTCATTTTGCCAGGATTTGAAGGCTTTTCGCTATATGGAGATGTAGCGTGGTGATAGCCATAATTGCAGGGTTGAGTGTGTAGTGAACTGTTAGTTTTGTGACAAGCTAGCCTTAGTGAAGGGCTTGCAGATACTTGTTTCCGCTTTTCCTGATGTTTGGCTTCTTTCTGTTGTTTGCAGTCGCATTGCATGCCACGGAAATACGTTCAATTAGGGGACTAAGCTTTATGAATGCTATTAATAGACGAGATGATACAAGTGTTGTAGCAGGCTTGTGCTCACTTAAGGTTATGAAAATGTGGCTGCATTTTTGGTCACAAAAGTACATGTGGACGTTGTGACCATAACTGTCTATTCTTCTGTGTATTACAAAAGTACATGTGGACGTTGTGACCATAACTGTCTATTCTTCTGTGTATTACGCCGTATGTGTGCTACAAAATTCGTCGTCAGCATTTGCTGTGTCAACTGCCAAGTGGGGCCATGAGCAGCCTGGGCAGACGATTCTGGTTACGCGAGTTTTAGACGTGCTTCAGCTGCAAAACTAGGTATGTTCGGCGTCGACTTATTGTTTTCTGTAGTACCTACAGCTGAGAAAAAAATTGTGTCTCTCTTAAGTTGTAAATTCAATTTCCACACAATGTAAAAGTGAATTATTTAACTCATACTCTTGTAGAGTCAACAAGAGTTCCGTAACTGAATTAAATGATTGGTATGTTATTGTTTTTGTATTAGAATCGTCAGTATTGATTCAATAATGGTGCAAAAACAAAAAATATACTAAATGTTTGGGAATGCTGTATAAAAAGGACATTGATGCATGATGAATGCAAATGTCATTTGTGTGCTACTCCCACATCTTTTGCAGAAATGTTTGCAAAGCTGACTTCTTGTAGTCTGTGATTGCATTAGCTTTACTTTTATAAATTTGCCTATTGAAACAGTACAGTGGCTGTCATATTTGTATTCCTTTTGTGACTCATGAATGTGGTTGCTAGTTTTTGAGCTTGCATTGCTCTTACAACACAGTTAATTGCGCCCCTTTGCTTTTTCCATTTTTCCGTTGCATCCTTTTGCTCTTTTGCTCGTTGCTGGGCAAAAGGACGTCACAATATACTGACAAGATGGCTACAGAGGCGATGGTACCTGCGGCGAAAGTTCGAAGTCTACCTAGTTATCATACCTATATCTATATAGTTGTGAACACACATTTGTTTATACATTAAATGTTTCAGGGTGGCCACATATTTGTCATTTTGAAATTCCTGGTATTTTCCAGGTTTTACGAGGCTGGTTTTCCTCAATACACACGTAAAACTTAAGTACAGAAATTGCCTGGTATTATACACCTGGAAAACATTTATAGCTATAAATAATGCATTAAAAATAATTTTCAGGCAGTAAAAACTATTAACCTACATACAAAATAATTACATTAAGGCTTACTCACATTTCACATTCATCAAACACCAAAACTATGTCAGTACAGCTGTTCAACATATGTTTGAGCTTCTGAGTAAAATACAGAGATATACCATGAACTACTATGTGCGATAATTTTGTTCTCTATATCTGCAATTTATTAGCTATGGTACTGTCAGTAAATATGATCAGTAGCAAAGATGTCAAACCCTCAGCCTTATTAAATGACAAACAAATAAAACAAACAAAATTTGATGTAGGCCTACACCATAAAATCTCTGTTCTAGATATTTTTTCATTACCAAGAAATGTTTTTAATGTCGCTGCACCTGTGTTTGGTCAAGGCAAATCTAAACTACGAGCTACATCTGCAGAAGTAATCTGCAGAAATAGTCTCTAAATCTTGTTACCTTATGAGCTGCCAAAAAATTGTGCTTTGAACCTTTAGCATGACTAACAAGGGTACTTAATTTTCCTATTAGACAATTTGCACAACAAATTTATAATTCCCTTTCCACCCACTCAAATTCACCTTTGTATTTATCAACATACGTGGTAATGCAACACTTCGGCATATTGAACACACACAGGTGCAGTTTACATAACCCTGCTGATGTTCACTTAAATAGCTCAATAATTATTTTAATATTACAGTAAATGAAGCTTTAAACACATTTCATGTAACAAAAAAATGTACTCTTCAAAATATTAATGAGAAAAAAAATTCTTACGAATTGCATCTGCGAAAAGGCCTTTCATCTCAAACCATGAATTAAATAGCTTGATTTACCAATGCATAGCTACATCCAACTTCAAGCAGATCTTCAATTGTAAATTCTTACCAATCACTCATTATAAATTAAATACTGTACTAAGTTATTTAAACTAAATCTCACAAAAAAAAAGAATCAAAACAAAAGAGGTGGGCAGATAGCTCATTACACTGTAACAGCATAACAAAAAAAAAACTGGTAAATAGAGAAATTCAACACATCCAGTATTATCAAACTCAAAATACAAGTCAACATTAAGATTTATTTTCAGATAGCAAAACAATATCAAAACTTAAAAGTCATTTTTCAATATCAAACAAATGTACATCTAGAGTAATTTGGATTATTACACGGTCCTCTGAAAATATGTACCTTTTGCATCCAAGAAAATATATAGGTTTCACAGACGCAACATGCTAGACATTAATAAAGGACATAAAATAAGATATGCAAAAACTCTCTATTCTAACATTTTTATGCATATTGCAGGTTTGCAAAAATTCAGCAAACAAGTTTTGAAGTTTCTTTGTTATAAAGTAGTTAAAATTCTAGCTAATGAAAATTATTTTAATTTAAAATTTCATGGTAATCTACTGATGATTGGTAGCTGGTATATTGTACAGAACAGTCATTTAAAAATGTGCTTATGTGCTTATTTATGATAGCTGAAAATTTGTGACTGATAATTGAAAAAGACTAGTACGTGTCCATCCAAACTGTGAATAAATAAGTCAGAAAAGTTCATTACTTACAATTCTCAAATGACAAAGACTGTGAATAATAATGTTTAAACTAGAGTGCTGCAGATATAAACCAAAATATTTCTATTCTTTGAAATGTCTCTTTAATGCAGTAAATTAAACATAACATTCAGTAATGTATTTATAACTTTTCATACATGTGTGATTACTGACAAGCAAATAGGAAACTTATCTCTGTATTTGTATATCTGTGATAAAATGTTTTTTACTACGTCTATGTTGGTAACCCATGGTTCCAGGGTGATAGGGAGACAGTTTTGGTTGTCAACATTTGCAAGTAACACACAATTATTTTGTCACAGTTTTATTTGGGTTGCTCATCTGTGAGATGAAGAAATGAAACAAAATAATCTGCTTACCACAAGATTAAAGAACAATGACTACTATACAACACCAAATTCCTGAATTATCTGCACGTGTGTTTCTACTGATGGATCTAATATTGATGGCCAAAGAATAAAAAGAAAAGAGAATTTTCGTACATGTGGAAGAAGCTTAAATGGTTGAAGTACAATGCTGCAACTTGTATGACAACATGTTCACAAATTTTTACCCAGCAAGTGGTTGCTGAATGAGATTTACAGTTTCACAATTTGAAACCCAGTGTATTTCTTAGTTATGGATGTAAAGTGACTGCACATTATTTTGTTGTGAAGAAAGCTAAGTCTTGAGAAACACTATTATCGTTCATCATAAAAAAGGCTATTTCATAAAGAGTGAAGACATACACAGTGGCTTCAAAACTTAACCGTACATGTAATTTTGAAATATTTTTTCACATACACCATTTTAGGCTAATTCCCACAAATTCATACACAAAGCATAGTTAGTATGTTACGTGAGAAATAAATAATCTCTCACATGACCATACAAGCCAGTTACCTCCTAGTGATCATTTGCAGGTTAGAAAACACTCAGGAAAACATTGCATAAATTGAAAAGTGAAGGAATTTTTCATCTAGTCATGTCTCACCTGTACGACATTTTTAATTCTATCTTCGTTTTAATGGAAACGTAAAAAAATACTTCAAGTCTCTGGTACATAATCGTAAAACAAACTTCAATTAATACATTAGCGATGAATTACTTGTAACAGCAACATACATTAAAAATCTCACTTGATGAGAATTACAATGAAATTTTGATCAATCAATCACATACACAAAAACTATATGTACTTTAACAAGACAGAACTACTACAGTATTTATAATTTCTTACCTGGTCACCTGAATATCTGATAGATCTATACCACCACATGCCAACAGCAGTTGGGAGGGCAACCATAAATACCAGAGCATACAAACCAAGAACCTAAAACATAACACAAAAATTCAAAATAATGAAAATTTAAAATATCCTTAAACATTAAATATTTTTCAATGCCACTCTATAGGGAAAGTTCCTACTTTTTATCACATTTTTCTTTACATTTAATTTAATGAACAACAGTACCATATTTCCTTTTTTTGTATCTGTATAACTTCAAGAAAAATGTAAATACAGTAAAACTCGCTTAAGACGTTCCCACGAGATACGTTTTCCCAGCTGAGTCGTTTGGTTCGTTTGGTCGAATCACTTTTGTCATAAGAGCCATGGTTAATTTTCCCACATATTACGTTTTGCCACGTGCCTGGTTTCCCACGTAATACGGTCAACTTGTGCTGGGCCTGCACTTCCTTTCACGCATTTTGTGAAGATTCTACTATTGTACAGTTTACCAGGACTTAGCAGATAGTCAACTACAATATTGTGAATTTTGACAGTGGCATTGTACCGACTGCGTCGGTGAACGACGTAATTTGACGACGTTAGAAACAGTTCAGACATTGCAAGTTATCAGCAATTAACATATATAATACTCAGCAGTTATATTTCAAATACTCTCACGTATCCAGAAATTCGCATACCTTATATTGTACTCCATTTGTTGTTTTGGAATATTTACCGTTGCCGTTTGTAAACATGACATTCTTCGCCATAGATGTGATACAAACTAAACAGAGACACAGGTGCAAGCAGTGCAGCTAGCTTCGTGCTACACCAGCACTATCAAGCGACAATGGCGGAATCTCAAGAAATATTCCCGAGAGCTGTATTAATATAATTTTCCTGTAATATTGTGAATTTCTGAAAGGAATTGTTTATATAATTAATAATGTTCTAAGGAAGATGTGAAATATTTGTATTGTGTTTTCATTAAGTAATTTCAGGTTTCGTAGTAATAATCGATATATTGTAATTAATTCGTCATAGTTGCTCCGCCATGTTAGGCGGACTAGTTCCAGTGATAATATTCATTCTCGCTTCTTGTATTTATAGTAGTGTATTTGTAGTATTTGCGTTCAGTCGGCTACCTGTGAAATGTGAGTAACTCTTGTCTTTCGTATTTGTAAATGTGGAATGGGTTGTTATGCTGCAGGACTTGTAAATGATTAATTTGCGGCACCTTGTTTAGTTTCTTGTTCATTATTTCTTGAGTTGAAGTCCTTTAGCATAATGGCCCAAGTCCTAGTGTTTCGTTTGTGTCTTGTGTTGTTTGTTGTTGTTTTCACTTTTGCTTGGTATATATTTAAGTAACTTTCGCGTTCGGGATTTCAATAAGTAAACTCAAGTAATATGTAATATTATTCAGTAAGCGAGAGAGAGGGGCAGACGTGTATTTTTCTATTAGTTTCGTTTGTTGATTAAGTAATTAATCTTTGTAGGCGTGCAATTTGATGCTTAGATTTGACAGAGAATGTAAACCATTTCAAACGTTTAATAGTTAATGAATTAGATGTTTTGCATGCACCTTATGTGCCCGATTAAGATACTTGTGCGAGGGTGTTAGCTGTGTATGCATACTACTGAAGTAGGTTATGCTTGTGTTTGAGATTATGTGTTGGGGCGTGGGTCCCCCGAGTTTTTATTAGTAAGTAAGTAAGTATATTTAGGGGCGTGTGTCCCCTCGAATTTATGTTAGGGTATGCTGCTGAGAAGTGTCTCAGTCAGCACTTGTTGTGTGAGCTAGTTCCCCATGAGATAGGGCTAAGCTATGTTTAGTTATTGTCTTTGCTACACCCTCCTCAGGGTTATCGACTAGGGGTTTTTGTTATTTCATATTTGTTCAACTTTAACTGTGATTCCATTTGCACGCCTGTTAATAGTATTTTTTAAAGTTAATGTTTAATGTTATTTGTTTCATTTTGAATGTTCTGATTCTTTTTTAATTATTTGAGTTTGTATTATTTGCAAGGTTTTGTAACTGTTGATTATGTTTTGGATTATCAATAAATCGCAGTTGCGATTGAACCCAACCTTTGGTGTTTACTTGAAGTTGTAGCTAAATGGTAATTTCCCTTTTTCATGTGTGCTATTAAATGTGACATTACTTGCAGATCATGCTGATCAAGTTTTGCTTGACTTGAGGTTATGAGTATCTAGCTTTGATTGAATTGACATTAAACCCTTGTCTAGTCGTGCTTGCCAATAGTTGGGAATCGCTACCCTCGTTCATGCGTCTGCTATGCTATGTGAAAATTGTTAGCTGCCATCACCATGTTGAGGTTAGCCCCGATGGAGGGGTGGTGATGGTACAAACTTTTGTAAAAAAAACTTACTTTTTTAAAAGTAATGTACGCGATTTTCTTTAGTACACAAACTGAAAGGAAACTGTAACTGCAAGAAAAATACCACATTTGTTTACGTTTTCGTACTGTCATTATAGATAACTGATGTGAGATGTAGCGTTCCACAGACAGCGAGCAGGTACACTCAGGATGGCCAACGCATGTGCATAACACGAATAAATACAATCCGTCATTGGTGATCACTTGCAAACCCGTAGCAGATTGACTGTGATCGCTTGTAATGCTTGCGCTCACTGCACAAAAAATTCAAGATGGCGGCAAGAGAATTGCCGCCGCTAGCACTATCGATTGTATGAAACACTATCAACCGCTGTACCTGCGTTGGCAACACTGATCTCTTTACGTGCGTTTGTTTGTCTTTGTTTACACAAAGGATAACTAACCTAAACTTTGCGAAACATGTTTGGAAATGTTACATTATGAAAAGATGTATTTTAAAGTCATTTCCATTTTAGTGCAACGTGTTAAGGTGGTTGTATAGCAGCAATATAATAAAAAAATAGGCATTAACGATAACACAATTGATGATCATGGAGAAGTGTGACGAGTTCGTGGAAACATTTGTTGACCTGAGTAAAGAACTTTCCACCCCTTTCAAATGTGTACTGTAACTGTCTAAATTAGCGATAGCATTGCAGAAAATTGGTAAATTGCTGAACTGTGTTAACTAAATGGTAAAAAAACAATAATAAGATCTCTTATTAACATTTCAAGGTGTTCTCTTGAAATGGCATGTGCACGTACCATGAATCTTCCCATAACAGTATAATCAATTCCAATATTGGTAACGTAAACTATACCAAGTTTTATGTTACAAAATATGATAAATGCATTGTTTGCATGGATACTATCACTTCGATTTTGTCTGAAGAGAGTATTTTAAACATGAAAACAAAAGCACTAAATAAGGTAAGCTGAATGAGTTTTATGAGATTTCCCTTAATTTACCCTTCCCACTATTTACACTTGTTCGCTCTATCCCCCTGAAAAGTGTAAATATGGGATTTTACTGTACATTAAATTGTCCTTGCGACTCCGAAATAAAATTTAATATAGACTGCACCTACAACAATAACGACTTAAGTTTTAAAATAAGTTTTCCCATTCAAGATGTTTTCCCAGCTAAGAAGTTTGTGGTGTAAAGTCCCTTCAAAAAAGTCTTAACAGGGTTTTACTGTAAATATAGTAGTCTTTTTTGCAAGGTAAAAATTTGAACTGCCGTGTTGATGTCCCTGTGACGCCACAATAACGTAAATTTTACTGTAGAACACAAAAATTACAGCTACGTACATTCAGGTTGTGAAATTGTGTTAAATAAAGTAGTTTGTGGTAAAATTGGGTACGGCATTTCACAGTCGTTCGCAAGAAACTAAACCGTTACTGAGAGAAAAAAAAAATTTTAATAAAAAAATTTACATGCTATATTACTTTTTCAACTCGCATTACCCAGACTCGCAATCACCAGTATGTAAAAGCCAGGTTTGATAAAGCACATTCAAACTGTTACCTCGGTAGGTTCACTTATCAGATGCGTGCAAACTTCATTCGGCTGACTTTTTAAACCTAAACTTATGAAATTTATACAGGATCTGAAACATTAAAATGAATTCGTAGTAAGTTAGTATCACTACAGAATTTTAATTAAATTTACATAAAAACCTTTTACTAAAATTATGCATTGTGGGAGAGCTACCTTGTTATCACTCCTCTAAAATCAACACCAGTGAAATCTTTGTTGCTCTAGACAGCAGTTGTTTAAAGAACACCATGACAGTGCAATCTTCTTCCTCTGACAACACTTCAGCTAATACAGGTGCAAAGGGCCCCAACACTTCCCTGCTAACCCACGCAATAAATTCATAATTTTAATGACCCGAATTATAAAGTCCAAGACCCTATCCACATCCCATGACTCAAAGCACGGCAGAGGCATTATCAAATTGTGTACCCAGTTATCATTATCAGTACATCCTTATCATTATCAGTACTCCTTATCATTATCAGTACTCATTATCAGTACGTCCTTATCATTATCAGTTCATCCTAATCATTATCAGTACGTCCTTATCATTATCAGTACGTCCTTATCATTATCAGTACGTCCTTATCATTATCCGTACGTCCCTCATTTGCCCCACAATTGGCAAATGCGAGAGGCTTCTGTCTCTCTTCCGCCTCATTAAACCAGGCAATCGCCCGTTGACGCAATTCTAAAGCAGTGCCCGTTTCTGTACATTCCACACCCCTTTTGTTTAAATACAACACCAAATCTGCCTGGCCGAGTCGGTACAGAAAATCAGAAGGTGCTGCCATATTCTTGGTGCCTTCCACAACATAGAGGAGTACAAGAATAGTGTTACCAATTACCAATGATAAAAGAATTTTAACTCTATCTTTCACGCCATTACGTTTTCTCACTGATTTTGCGACCACTTGCCTCAAAAGGCAGCAGAGTGACGCTGGTATTGAACCAATTACCAGCGTGGAAGGCGCCCTATCCTCGGCTTACTACCAAGGACCCGACCTTTCCAATGACACTCTCAAGAGCCATATTCATTAAAAGGCAAGAAACGTCTATCATAATCTATGATCTGGGCAATCACAAGAGGAATGTAACTAAACAGTGAAATAACGACACACATCTTTTTTAGTTTAAATCCATATATTCAAAAACCATAATTTACATCGCTCCTCCCTCAACATAATTTCACAACAATCTGTGGTACAAAGCCAAATGTACACTTTGACATTAAATCTCACACAGCATTCAAAATTTACAAAAGGACTTTTGTCCAGAAATATTCCAAAAGAGCACTCGAAGCACACAATACTCTTCACAGCTTTGTGTGCTTTTTATTACATACGTATTACAAAAGTTCTTATATAAAGGCAAAGCCGACACACAATGTACGCCCCGAACCAGAGTTACTCAAGACGCAAATACATTAATACAGCACTCATCAAATGGGCTAAACAGTGTATTCAACAGGGATTAATGGGCCTCACTCAACTTTCCGACTTCAACACTATCACGCCCAAAACATCAGCTTGTCACTTTCCTTGCCGCAAATCAATTCTGTGCACCAATTTTTTGCTCCTAGTCGACTTGAACAATGCTTTTCCTGTTTCTTCGAAGTTGCAAACAGCAATGTTACGAAACGACTCGGGACTCGTCACAAGACAAATTCCTCAACATTCGAAACAGTTTATCAGACAGAGACTATCGTCCACTGATCCAGTCTCTCCTCGAAAGGAACGACGAAAATTGGGACGACTCACTAAATTGTCATGATCGCCACAGCCATCAGTTGTCAACAGCATACCTGAACTGTGATCGGACCTTCCATTCGCCTCACTTAGCCCAAAAAGGAACGGGCAATCACCCACGCCTAACGGAAGAAGGTTCCTTCAGAGTCATCGACCATCGGCACTGCAACTTCATCGGACCTCACCCAACTGATTGTCAACTTTTCCTACTGCCTCTTCGTCCCACACACCTTGCAAGACTGAGCACCGTTCGCATAATCGCCTACCAAGCAAAACACAGTCGTCGTCCCCTCCCTCACTTCCTCTACCAGCCGAGATCCCTGAAACTTCCCTCCCATCGAGGCAGACCTTCAACAGCCGTTAGAGGGATCGACCTGACAGAAGGAGCGACTCAACGACACCCCAAAGACACTACCAACACGCCCGATTCAACCAGGGAAGGCAAAATCATCGAAAAAAATTTCCAACAAACAAATGGAAGCTAAACCAACCTCGGCCTACAGACATCCTCCATAGAAACACAAACCGAACCAAACTAAACAAACTGAAACGAAAAAAGGAGAAAACCAAAACAACCAATCAAAACTACCATAAAGGACGCATCTCTGACCAGCCAATCAGCTCAAACTGAAAGTGTCTTTGACACATGCAAATTATGGTAACACCCATATGATAATAAACAAGTGCAATTCATACTGGTGCCTATGAAATTCCACAGCTATCTCGTGTGGGCCTGCAAGCATGCTGATTGAAACACTGAGGACTGGAAGCAGAAGATAAGTCGAGTTTTTAATACACCACACAGATAGGCTATGGATGCATTATGTCAACACCACAATGCTGCACACAAGGCTGGGGACGTTATCTTTATATCGTGAGAAGATACTTCCGTTGGCATTGAACATAACCATTGTATCTGGGCCAGCATGTGACAGTCTGCTGTGTACCTAAGGGTTTTAGGCAACCATGCACACATCATACTGCAATATTCTTAATTAAATGGGGAATGCCACATTACCAGGATGATTATTCCCTATGTCACTAAGGAAAGACTGTGTCGAGATGTAACATTTGAACGAGATACCCCACATGGACTAGTTCTCATAACTATTGTAATATTTATTCCACAGATTATTTGCAGGATGTTAAACAGGGCTCTTCAAATAGTGCATTCTGCACAGACCCCAACTGATTATACATACTTTATTGTCCATTCGACGAATCTCAACACAAGTAAGTATATATCTATTAAGAGACACCATTTTAACTGCACAATAACCAACTTGGTCTAAAGAATTTGGTGAGGTGCTTGCAACATTTGTGAACTACAGTATTTTAAAATAAAATTCAGACAATTTTCCATCTCTGAGCTATTCTTCGCTGATTATCTCTAGCAAGTGGAAGATGGCTTTCTTAGTCACCACTTCACCTTATAAGGTGGTGTTAACAAGCACCGAATACCAATATGGCACATCCAAGCTCTGTGAAGTAATCTGCCATTATGCCTACTCATACATTCGACTTCCCACTGTGCCTGCAGACATGAGATGCACTACGTCAAGGTATACCACAGACACTGCAATCATCATCTTGCCATACCTACCTGTGTTGCAGTTCTCACTCCTTTGTCTTTTTTGGAGCCATCATGTTCATATTACACTTAACTACCCTTCTAATGTCTGCAACTTTACCACCCTTTCTTCCCAGTCCCTATTTTGTGCTAATGTATATATACTACCTCTGGTACTGTACAAATTAAATTTTGGTTTTTGTTATTTCCACTGCCTTAACATCAATTTTTAAATCACACAGCTACACATAACAGTATGAGACAGAAAGAACACCTAATTGTGGACTCAAAACAACTATAGTGTCTATTTGGTGGTCTGCCAATTTCAAATCATACTGCTAACTAAACTTGGACAGTCATTGGTCAGTCATCCTCACCACAAAAGTGTAATGAGAAGCCAGAGTAACTAATACCACCGACGACTCATATTTTATTTTAAGAACATAAGAGACAGTCTTGAACACAAATAATGCCATAAATATTTAACCACTAACCCAATAAACCCATCAACTTTTTACTTACCCATACAGAGTTTTCCTTCTCAACAATCCATGACGGCAATGCAATACCAAAACTCATTGCCCCTGGGCCATCAGGATTACCATATTTCTCCCAATTACGACGAGCTTCATCATCTGTGAGCGCCTGGTAGGCTGTAAAATAACAAAAACTAAAATTATTTGTGTAGAAATGTTTTAATAACCATGGCCAGCTTTAAACACACATTATGTTAAATATATTTTCAACTATACTGAGTTACATTATAAAGTATTTTTGAAAATCTTCCATGATATCTACTTCAGCTATTTGTATGTTACGCCACCAGACATTTAATAAACCATGTCACATACAACCGTCAAATAAATGCTCACATGTGAAATAAAGTACAATCTGGAAGAGCCATACATTTATAAAAAATAATAATACTGAGTCTTCTGAAGTTCCATTTATGCCTCTCCATTTAAACAATTATTACAAATAACATTAACCACTGTAAGACCACTTTGAACATCTTTAAGAAAGCTACACAATAATAATAAAACCATAAAATTATTCTGTTGTAATTTTTCTAAACACTTATAGTAAGAACAACAAATTTGAAATTTGTTCAAATAAGGATTGTGTTTGTGAATCTATATATATATATATATATATATATATATATATATATATATATATATATATATATATATATCGTATCCTGTGCAAGTCTTTGCGATGGGACATGACATGACATCATACGAGCATATTGCATGCACTCTTTTCACTGAGCTAAGACAATTTATAGTTCACTGTTATTGAGTACGCTAGCTGTTAAATGCCTTCATCACATATTTTATCCAGAGTTACTGTTTGTATTACGTAATTTCACGCGGGCAAAGCCGCAGCCGGGTAGCTATTTTGTAGAGAAATAAAGATGAATTAAAAACAAAGATGTTCTGCAATTAAAGTACCCTCAGCATAGTGGACTGGATAAAGCTGTTTGTATTTGTTGTTATAAAGATATACAGAGAATGTAGTAACACCATCAATTAATACGTTATTAAAATTTAGTTACTCTTTTCTATAGTACACGCGGGCGAAGCCGCAAAGGGAGAGCTAGTCATGTATAAATGGTGTAAGTTCTGTAGTTAATACTTTATTTTGTATAATTGAAGAACAAATTATATAATATGAGAATATATTACCCACACACATTTAAGTAAAGTATAATGAAGGAAAATTTCTTAAACTTAATAATTACAAAAATAGAAAAAAAAAACAATAGGCCCTAAGTACTTTTCTAGTCATCAAAAATAGACTACCATATTCTCTTAAAAAAAGTAACTTGGATATATTTTAGAAGTATACAATGCTACAATACTACTTTGTGACCAATCAATACTAATTGGTTATCTGAACCTAATCCAATGTAATTTCTAACAAGTACCCAACAGTTTTCAAGTTGTCAGCAATACCTCAAGCAGCAGCACTTTCCAATGAAACAAAATCAAATCCCTCCTGATTCACAATTTTTTACAATAAAATATGTTGCCATAAATGGACAGAGGCTGCAGCGGCTGAGTGGTCACACCACTCGCCTCCCACCAAGGCGATCCAGAATCAATTCCTGGCGAGGTTGGTTCTGAATCTTTCGCATAAGGAACACGTGGCATATATTGCAGTTGGCAGGTGGGTTATCTCAGGAAACTTCCACTTCCCCACCCTAGCATTCTGTCGCTGCTCCATCTGATCGGTCTCATTTAATGTCATCCCTCATTCATATTTTGTCATCCAGATTAGGGGTTGGCGAAGTGCTGCCACCCCCATCCTGTACGAAGAAATGTGGCTTAAATGTTGCAAAGAGAATCCTTGTAGCAGCTTGTGGTCACCTGGGCATAATCACAATACTTTTACTATAAATGGACACAACTTTGAATTATTTCTACCATCAGCTGCAAATAAAAACTAAATACATAACATTCAACAAATCATCTAGATAACTTTGATGCCTTACTGCCATTTCAATAATGAATGTAGTGGTTTTGGTGTACCAATATCCCAACTTCTCCTCCTCTTTACTTTTGGGGAATGTCAGCCAAAAATGCTAACGTATTAAAAAACAACTGTTACATAATAATAATACAGTAAACTCTCGTTTTATCGGACCTCCATTCAGCGAACTTCGTAAATAACGGACAAAATTTTCCAATACTATCTACATATCACATGCAGCACAAGACCTACCTGGTTATTGTGCTTTGGTGATGACATCAGGCATGCGCACGGATAGCAACACAAGACAGTAGGCAGACCTATTTTTAGTCGTGCATTGGGGTATGTGTCGTGTCCAGGCAAGAATGATCGTCTACCTGAGTTTTTTACGGAACCATAAGATCAACAGCGCAAAACCAACCTGGTTGTTGTGCTTATATGAATGACATCAGGCACATGCACAGGGCTAATTGCACATCTGTGTTTCGACGTGTCCGGGCTAAAAATATCACCAGAAAATGTCAAGGTTCTCCTGATAATAGACAACGCTCCCGTTCATCCATCAGATGCAATTTTGTCTGCTGAAGAAGGTAAATTCACATGTATGTTTTTACCCAAGAACACCACTTCAATACTTCAAACATTATATCAAGGAATTTTTCTTGCCACCAAGAGGCTGTACCAAAAAGGTTTTTGGAGGTGTTGGTGTATTAGAGGAAGAATATGATGAGAATGATAAGCTAGGTGAACACACACTGCAGAACCTACGCAACTACAATCTAAAATTAGCCATGTTCAACTTAGCTGCAGCTTGGAAGGCAGTGAACTCCACAACCTTGAAAAATGGGTGGAAGAAACTCCTGTACGACATTGATGTTGACTTCGAATTTCAAGGTTTCGAAGTGGCTGACTACCATACGACTGTACTTCAGGTGGCTGGAGAAAAAGAAACAACAGAAGACAATGTCATGAAGTGGTTGGAAGAAAGCGAAGGGGATCCTGGATTCCAGGTGTTATCTGAAATTAAGATGACGACAGAAGTCTGGCGGGGGAGATGGTTGATGCAGATAGTGAAGATGATGAGCAGTCGCCAGCACAAAAAGCCAGACTGTTGGTGCTAAGATCTCATCTGGACAATATCATTGCCTACATTGACAACACTTTAGATCCTGAAATCCAGCCATATTATTCCCACTTACGTGCATTTAGGGAAATCATCATTAAAAAACAGCACACTACCTAGTTATTGTAAAATAAATATACAAATAAAATATAGTGCAGGCACATTTGGTTCTTTTTTCCTCAGTTCAGTATAGTTGCACCATGCAAAAATATATTTACAAAGTACAATACTTTTGTTCATAAAATAGGTTTCTAAAAACACACATATTGCATGTGACACAAAAATCACATTTTATAATTTTGTTGAAGAAAAAAATTCAGTACCAACACATCCTGATTTAGTTTTCATGGTTTTAGTTTACTTGCAACATCAAAAACAATATTACAAAATGAGATACATTTGTTCATGAAATTGGTTTCTAATGAAACACACATTGCATGTGACAGCAAAAAAACAATCACATTTCACAATTTTGATGTAGAAAAAAATTCAGTTCCGACACATCCGCTCCCATTTAGATGATTGCGTTTACTTTGTATGCTGGCTTTCTTCCACATACTGAATGCACTCCACTGGAAAACTGTGACCAACAGAAAAGGATTCTACACACACCAAAAAACACACACACATACGTCCAGCGTGCATGTGCTTATTTGGTTATGCTTGGATTAGGCTACATTGTTTTCAATTTACCATTGTAAAGACTTGCATTTTTTCAACTATGGATTTCGTACTCATGAAACATACAAAAGAGCAGAAAGCTATAATATAATAATTGACAATGTTTTGCATTTGTTGATTTGTGATGATTAAAAGTATTCTAAGTGTTCTTTTTATACACGCAACCATAAATCCAGCATTACGGTGAGCAAGTTTGTGAGGGTAATATTTTACGTCAGCAGCAGATCAACATGTAACTCATGTGGGGCAAAAGTAGTTACGCCTAGAGATGTGGTGCATGTCTAAAATATATCCAGACAGCAGTGATTGGAAGTTCTATTTTTTCAATATGTGAAAATACTACAAATCTGTTATATGGCTTGGAAATATTTGTCAAAATAGCCCAGTTTGATGTTTATGTACTAGGTAATTGTCCTTGAAATTGCTTACTTGTGTGTTTATTCCTAAAATCAGTACTCGCATTAAGATAGTGTAATATAAAGGCGTCACAGTGAAGCTTGTTATAAATCTAATTTTTCTTACGAAGTTACGATTCAACAACACTTGTAAGATGCACGTTTGTACAAGTAAAATTTTTCACTCTTGCAGTGAAATAATGTGCTTTTCAGTTGTGTACAGCCTCAGAAGAAAAGAACAATGCCTCATGAAAGACAAAAAAATATAGTTCTCCTTTCCCCTTAAATAAAAAAACAGAACCCCAACAGTACAACATACACAGTCATTGTCAGCCAATCATTGTTTGTATTAAAAAGGTTGGGTTGTATCCATAGATGTTTTATATATTTCCTTTGCAAAAACTTTTGGGTGAAATTATGCATTAAAGCCACGCTACTTTAATTCACTGCACGGTTAATTTGGGGTAGAAAATAGTGAATTACGCCACATTTTATATATGGTATAAAAATAAAATGATATTTTATATTAATGATAGGTGACAGCGCATACTTGTTAAAGATAGTGCCGGTCTATTAGCCACAGCTCCATTTCAGAGTACATTATATCAAAACAAAGCATGTTTTTCATACACGCATCACTATAATTTTAACATTATATACATTATACATACTTAATCACTATGATTTTAACATATCTCGTTAGCCAGAGGTGGCAGAACTAATTTATACAATAACTGGCCGTCAAGAGAGAGTAAAAAGTAATAAAACCGGCACTAATAACCAAACCAATGCATCTAAAAAATGTCACCATATTTCGTTGTGTGTAGTGAAATCTCACGAGTCACGTCTCACCAAGTTAACAACCAGTGAAATTAGTTCTGAATGGAATTATTTCACTTTGAAATTATTTTCAATCATAAATTTCAAAGTGAATTCCATTACAAGATTTTCAGCAATTTTGCGGTGGAATCATTTCGCAATGACTCAAGAATAGGGTTCCAGGCTCGGAATGCAGTCTGATCTCTCTTCCTCAATACTAATCCATCTCCAGATTACATTTCAAAAAGTTGCTACAATAACATTTTATTGGCCATACATTACAATTCACAGTAACTACAAAACTATACATGTGTTTCTCTTTCACTCTCTCCCTAATCATTCATTTAGAAAAATTTTACTTAAATGTACCCACATTACATCGCACCATTTTTGTCACAGTCAGTACTTTTTAGTTTATCAATTACAGACTGAGTAGTTAATTTTTGCGACAGATGTTCCACAAACACAGCTGCATACATTACAATTTCTAACAGCATTATATCATGGTTAACAAGCAATTGCAACTCTGTTCTTGTTAAGAAGCCACTCTGCCTCAAAACTCTCAAGACAGATAACAGAACAAAACACCCTCACTAATGCAATAGCAGAATTATCCAAAATAAAAACATATCTTAAAAATAAGGCTTGGCCATAAAAATGGCAATCAAGAGCAGTACCGGTTGCATCAGTGGTGCCAGGGACATTGCAGCATCAGTGGCACACAGTGGCAAGTTTATTAACCTGCTTAAATTTTGTGACTCTGGTTTATACTTTTCAGCTCGAGTGTGCATTCTCCTTGCTTTTTAGACAGCTAAATTGGTTCTCTTGTTCCCCATCTACTCTAACCTCCCCTCATTCCTGGCACATGCGCAGTGGAAAGCTCTGGCCAAGCAAGTGTGGGATTGAGCCTACTTCTCTACCTACTCTGATCGGAGGCAGATCAGCTTGTTAATTCATGCGAGTATTCTGGGACTGTGTCCCCCCATGAAGCCTGCCTTCATGGTATTAACACAACACAGCTGTAGGAATTTTCCAAATTGTTGTCTCTGCACTGCCTCGTAAAACATTCACCGATTTGGCTAGAGTTTAAGATTCTGACCATGTTATTAAGTTTGGTCTGTTTCTGTAATTGACGTTATAGGGAAGCATCAGCAAGTTATTTCTGTGTCTGGGCGAAACACACTTCTGTGAAGTTGATTGATTGTATATTAAACATAATTCTGGACTCTCAAGTTGGTTTATTTACTTGCGACTTGACAGTCAAACACTAATAGTTGTGGTTATGCAGGGTGTCCAGCCAGATTATAACTCTAACATCCACTACATTACCCATACATTTCCCTAATTTTTCTCAGAATTCCCAAACAAAAAAAAATCTCAGAAAAATTACAATAATTGCTATAATGACTTGCTATACTCCTATTTCTGTTGTGCACAGTAACTAAAAACAATACAGGTACTGTACGGAAATACTCTTGTGCACTGTGTTACACAGCAAAAATAGGTTAAAATTTGTTGATAATAGCGTGTCGTAAGCAAGAGAAATCATTGGACTACAGCAGCTGTTTAAACACTGCGTGGGGCACAACTTGTGTGTGTGTGTGTATATATATATATATATATATATATATATATATATATCGAGCAAAATGATACCCTACTTGTACGTGAACCACTATCACGTAAATTTTAAAAAAATGTAAAAACATACTGCAGCTATAGGTCTAACCTACAGTGCACAACACGTCATGACCCGTGTAACATTTTCAAGCGGAAAAATGCATTTCATATTAATGCAATTTTCACACTAACACATAATGTAAACATTTTAATTTAAAATGCAGTACTCATTGGTGTAGATACCTTTGAAATATCAAGAAAAATGAAAAATCCAAACCATTGATTGGCGTTGAGGTATGTCAGTGCTGCTGGTCCTGGTAGGAGTCCCATTACCAGATATGGCTAGTTGGATTTGTTTGTGGACCAGTTGTTTTGGGTATCCTCTGTCACATAATGCCTGAGCTATATGGTCACACTGTCATACCTCTAGTGGTACCCTATCGTGAAGGTCTAGACAAACTCAAAGCCATCCTCAACTCTGGTCACAAAATCTTATCATCTTCACCTCTCACTCAGAACCTATTTTCCAAAGCCCCTAGACTGGCCTTCAAACGCCCTCCGAATCTCCGAAACAAACTTGTTCGCCCCAAACTACCATTTAGCCCAATAGTCAATACACCCACCACTACTAAGAGGTCATATCCGTGCAATAGCCCACGCTGCGGCACTTGTGCCATACACCAACCATCCATGTCTTTCGATAGCCGACACACTAACCAAACCTACCCCATCCTGGGCAGCTGCAACTGTGCCACAGAGAACCTCATTTACCAGTTACAGTGTAATCATTGCTCGGCTGAGTACATTGGTCTCACTACCAACACCCTCAGGCAGAGGATGAATGGCCACAGGGCCGACACCAAAAAGACCCCAGCTGGTACCAATGTGGACTAACTAGACAAGCCAGTTGCAGCACATGCAGCATCCCACAATCTAGATTTTGATTCCTGCTACATAACCAGAGTGGTAAAAGCCTTAACACCATCCATCAATAATGCAGAACTAAGACGATGGGAACTGGCCCACCAATACATAACAAAATCCAGACAGCCACCTGGCCTCAACCTCTGATAACCACAATTCATTTTCAAATCTGCTGCCTACTTCTCTAGTTCACTTCCTGGCCGCTAGGTTAACTAATTACCATCTGCCATATTGCAGTACAATGTGTTCTCTTCGCCCGACGAAGCCATGCATGGCGAAACATAGCGATTCGTGCTTCCGCACAAAATGTGTCATCCTTTTCGTGTGTGTAGCTGTCAACCTCCATGATACTCTGTGAGTACATATATCTATTTAATTTTAAGATGTAATTATATTCCACTTGCTATAGTTTGGAATATTTTACGATGCAGTACGTAAACATGTGTTTTTGCCACAGGCTTCTTGTGGACTAAGCAGAGGCACAGGTGCAGAACAGTGCAGCTAGCCTCGCGCTACACCAGCATGCTCAAGTGACTATTTCCGAACTTCAAGAAAATATTGTCAAGAGCAATAATAATTATTCTTGTATACGTTTGAAATTAACAAACTGACATAATATGTAAGTAATTTTCTACGCACAGAGTTTTATAAATATTACATTCAGTTTTCATTATGTAATTTCAGGTTTAATGTTGATAATTATGTCACTGTAATTTTAACTTGTCACTGCCGTTCCGCCAAGTCGGGCGGACTATATTTTGGTTCGTATTCATGCTCACTTTTGATACTTAAACCCATGATTTCTTGTATGTGTGTTCAGTCGGCTTCCAGTGAAATGTAAATGTTATTCTTGTCTTTCGTCTTTGTAAATGTGGAATGTGTTATTACGCTGCAAGACTTATAATTGATTAATTTTCGGCACCTTCTTTAGTTTCTTGTTTAGGATTTCCTTGAATTGAAGTCCTGTAGCATAATGGCCCAAACCCTAGTGTCTTGTTCGTATATTCTGCTGTTTGTGATTTTTCATATTTGGTCAGTAATTCAAGTTAATTTTCACGACTGGGTTTTTCATTGTTTAACTTCACGTAAACTTGGTAATTTTCAGTAATTAGAGAGAGAGGGGTAGATATTTAAGTTCCATAGTTTTAGTATTGTTCGTATATTTGTTAATTTATAATTGTTGGCATGTAATTTTGAAGGTTAGACATTGATAGAGAACGTAAGTAATTGCTGATAAATAATAGTAATAGGATTGAGTATTTTTCATGCACCATATGTGCCCGCTTCATGAGACTGTACAAGGGTGTTAGTTGTGCGCACGCTACCGAGGTATGTGGGACTCCATAGGTTATGTTAGTGTTTGTATATGTGTTTAGGGGCAAGTGTATATGTATTTAGGGGCGTGTGTTCCCACAATTTTGTGTTAGGGTTGACTACTGAGAAATGGAACTCAGCATATGCTGTTGTGTGAGTCAGCTTCCAATGAGGATAGGGCTAGCCAACGTTTGCCTATATTATTGAATTTGCTACACCCTTTCCAGTAATCTTGGCTAGTGCTTCTTTTGTTTCATATTGTTTACTTTAACTTGATATTTTTGTACGCCTGTAAATAGCAATTGATAAAGTTAATCTTTAATGTTATTTCTGTATTTTGTGATTTAATTTCTAATGTTTTGACTTATGTTGCTGATCTATTGAGTTTGTAAAATGATTAAGGTTATGTTAATTTATGTATTTTATGAGTTTTGAATAAATCCCTGTTGGGATTGAAACCGACATTTGATCTTTCTTTGAAGTTAACTTTTATCACCTTTTTCATGATTGGAATATTAATGTGAAGCTTACTGCTATTGCTAATTTTTAACTAATTTTACTATACCAAAGTTTTGAGGATATGAGTTTTGGATTTATTTGGATTGAGGATTAACCCTTGGCTAAGCATTCTTGCGATTAATAGGGAGTCACAACCCACATGTCGTCACAGTCACCATTAATGAGGTTAGCCAATAGGACACGGGTGGTGATGGTATAGGTCATTTGAAATGGAAAAATTTCATTCAGGTTACATTTCGAATAAGCTGGAGTTTTGGCTCATCTACTCTACCTTTTAAACTTTCAAAACTGCATAATATGTGCAATGCTTGTGTGTAGCCGCTGAGACTGAGTCACATAGGAGAGTTTGCGCATGCCCCAACACTTTGTGCCACAGATACGAGGAGTTGCAGTGCCAAATATTAAATGCTGTTGTTTTTCTCCAACCAAACACAATTATCCTTCAGTTCAGGAAACAGCATTTTTTGGCATTTTTTAAACATAAATTAGTTTAAACATACCTGAACTGTCACATGGGACTGGGAAAGAAGGGAACAAGCAACCAGAGCATTTCCGATGGTTGCCGAATATGCGGCACAGTTTCAGCGGCTAGATCCAAATGTCTGAGGCACGCAGTTCTTGTTTGGTCCAGATTAAAGAGGCATAAGTAGTCTAAGTGGTTCCACTACCTCGGATATGCTATGAAAGTGAGAACACGGGACGATGCACTAGGCTTATTTTTTGAGTGAAGAGAGTGAATAAAACATAACTCCTAGAATTTTTACGAATTATGTACAATTCCAAAATATTTCCAGCATATTACCCACCATAATTAAAATCCAGTACACTTCCTTCCTCTTTTCCTTGTCGTTGGACACCCTGTTATACAAATTAGAGCCCGCGGACATGTCTAGAGCTCGCAGTCACTTAAATTGTTGAGTCAATTTTGGAGGTTAAAATGATGTTGCTAAATTATGACAGGTCTGATGGTCATGCATGGATCAATGCATAAGGGCAATGTCTGTCACACAGTTACAAACTCCGGGAATGCTAGTAAGCTAAATTTTCTGAATAATAGGAGTTGACGTACTGTCATGTGAGCATATTCAAATTGTTGCATCAGCATAATGTTCTATTAAGAGGTTTAGAGCTTTCTTGTATGTTCTTGTGTAAATTCTACGGTGTTCCAAGTACTCTCATAACGTATGTATGTAAGCTACATAATTCAAGTTGCTTTAAGGGTTGTTTAAATGTTTGTTGTCATGTGATTCTAACCACTAAAATAGCTGAGGTATTTTCAACTTTAATAGTTCACAGCACACCTAGCATAACTTAAATACCAACGGGTGTGTGAGGACGTATTTGACAATGTTCATTTTAAATTGGTATTTGAAATTCATTCATGACGTTTCTTGCAAATGCCCGTTAATTAGTTGTCATGTAGTAAGCATGTGTTTGTTTATCAGGCAGTCATAAAATATTTGTTTTAAATAGATTTGTTCTCTTTAAGCTTTGGTTCAACTAACCACTACTTGACATACATTCTTGCACTCTGTTAAACAATTGTATAGTATAAAAATCCAATAAATGTCAAGTATATTCTTAGAAATGCTACCCTTTTCCTTTTGTATGTTGGTTGTATTACCTTCAGTCACAACATTAGACGAACACTGTTTTGTATACTCGGAAACAAATATTACGACTTAAAAACCAACAATTGGTACATTAGGAGTAGAGTGGAGATGTAAGGCCACAGG
This sequence comes from Medauroidea extradentata, assembly GCA_003012365.1. Taxonomy (NCBI): domain Eukaryota; kingdom Metazoa; phylum Arthropoda; class Insecta; order Phasmatodea; family Phasmatidae; genus Medauroidea; species Medauroidea extradentata. Next base: position 59,004 of record PNEQ01109716.1, read on the forward strand.
TTCCTATTTATGCTAGTTTTGCAAGTTTAACTTTTTAAATCCTGAAGGGTTCAGATATCGCAAAACCATTACATGGAAGTGTTGAAAATTGTTCGTAATATGTATGTAGCGTACTTTTTTTAAAGACATAAATTTCTATAATTTTTGCAAATTATTGACTTAATTAAATTTTCCAAAGTCAATATCTAGCCAAAATTATAAAAACTTACATTTTGAAAAAATTAACCAACATAGTGTAAACAATTTCCAGCATTTCTCTGTTACTGTTTTGCTATATCTGCTCCTGTTCAGGATTTAAAAGACTAAAATTACTCAAATAGCATAAATAGACACACCAGTCATTAAACACATACCTCACCTGAATTTTTGCATGCAGATTCATGTCATCTTGTGAAATAATAACTGTATTTTTGCATTACAATGTAATGTGCACTACTATCTCAAGACTATCCAAGTTGGTAATTTTTGGAAATATATTTATAAATTGATTTTGGACATGTGTCTCATTTGAACATTTTCTTCACTCACACTAACTTAACGTGTTATTTTTTGCCAGCTCCTCACAAATAGACACATTTATTTGTGGCATCTCAATTGCAGTGAAAATTACCATCCAAGAAATATTTTCACTTATCATTTCATACTAACTATGACGAAGGCATGCAAGCCACTGGGTCATTTCATCTCAAATCACCTAATTTGAAAACACAACTGTGCCTCAACGTCACAGATTCCATTAGTTTTTTTTCCTATGTAGGTATACATAAAATAAGAAATTATTTTTTTCAGAATTTTTTGAGAAAAACCTGAGGAAGGAGAAATTTTTTAATTTTGAAATCTTGCAGCAATTTATGCTCTCTAAAGACCTAGACCAGTTGACTGAAATTGTTATAATTCTTTTGGTTTTTAAGCTATCAGGTTCAGTCAAGTATCAAATAAAGATAATTTTCAGCTCTATTTAAGTACATAAAGAAAACATGCAAAACAATAGAACTAAGAAAATGAATTTCCATAAAATGCAAAATGTTTACTTTTTACAAAATTTGCAATTACTCTTAAGTTACACATCTTTAAAAATTTTCCTCTACAATCTTCTTACCATACATTAAATGCAATAAAAATATAGGAAGGGTAGTGTATGAAAGAGATTGACCAATACAGTTTAGAAATGTGCTGGACACAGGATTACAGTCACAACAAATATATGTGTTCCACTACAAGATGACAGAAAACAGGATGTGCAAAAAAGGCTGCCATAGAAGTGTTTAAATAAAGGTGCTTAGGAGCAGCACGAACTATAAGGTCAATTTTTATTCATGACACAAGATCCAATTGATATAAATACAGTGAAACTCACTTAAAAGGTTCTCGCATAGTAGGTTTTCCTGCCTAAAAGGTTCATGATTTTTATTCCCTATATCTCATTCATATAGCTATATGTTAATAAATCCACTTAAAAGGTTTTTGTTTAAGATAGATAACCTGCATATAACGTTCAAAACTAATGGACATTTGTTTTAAAAAAACTTCAATTATATCATTTTCCGATACAGATTGCTCAAAAAGACGGCACAAACTATTTATAAATCTTCTGCAACGACTTAACCTGAGCCACACACCACACACATTCCTTGTAAGTTCAACCACTCACGTGCTCACACTCGTATTGATCCGCTGTCGCTGTTCTAACAACTGCCAGTACCTCCTTATTACACCAGCCATATTGCCAAACCTGAGCAGCATGCCACAGACTGTTCAAACAATCTGGCTGTTCACTTTACTTGGCGACGCCAGTGCATTTATTACATTACTTTTCAAGCGTAAAATCTGTACGATGCTAACAAACAACAAAAATGAAAACGATACTATACGACGAAATTGAAAATGCACTGTTGAAATTGTTCAAAGAACAAAGAGCTCTTGGAATTGCAACAAACGGCCCGATTTTGAAAGAGAAGGCTTCACAAATTGCCCACACCCTGGGAATTAAATTCAGTCCTTCAAATGGCTGGATTAATAGGTTTAAGAACCGAGTGGGGATCGTTTACAGATCTGTTTGTGGAGATTCAGCGAGTGTTTGTGAAGAGAGTGTAAAGAACTCGAAAAAAACAAGGTTGCCAGAAATTATTAAGAACTATGAACCAAAAAATGTTTTTAATGTTGATGAGTGTGGTTTGTTTTTCAACATGCTTCCCGACAAAACCCTTGTGTTAAAAGGAGTGAGGGTAAACAAAGCAAGGAAAGGTTGACAGTGTTGGTGGAAGCTAATATGGATGGCACTGAAAAATTGTCACTGCTGGCAATCTGAAAACCAAGAAAGCCACAATGTTTTAACAACGTGAAAACCCTTCCGTGCAAGTATACAAACAATAAATCAGGTTGGATGACTTCCGCAATTTTTGAAGACTATGTTCGAGCCCTTGATTCCAAGATGGGGTCCAGAAACAGAAAGATACTGCTTTTCATGGACTATTGCCCAGCTCACCCAGTGATTTATAACTTGATAAATATTAAGATTGAATTTTTTCCTCCCAATTCAACCTCAGTTTTGCAACCTATGGATCAGGGGGTTGCTGAAATTCTGAAACATCAGTTCCGTAAACGCCTTGTTTCAAGACTAATAACAAGTATGGTTGATGTAAAAACAAGTGAGCACAAAATCAGCGTTCTTGATGCCTTGCATTATCTTGCTGCCTCATGGGAGACACTGGAATCAAACACAATTGAAAATTGCTTTAAAAAAACAGGCTTTGGCATTTTCCCTGCGGAGCTACAAGAAATTTATTGACTTGTGTTACTACTGGCACATCTGCATGTAACAATTGGAATATCTTAAAAGAACAGCTCAATGTGTCATGCAGTTTTGAAGATTACGTGTCCGCAGATGATGCAGTCCTGTCGTGTGCACCACAAACAATTATAGACTTGTGTGCTCAACATAAAGAAGATGCAGAACAACCACCTGAAGATGATGATGATAATAGTGATGGTGGTGGCACTTCTGTACCAACATACACCGAAGCAGTTGACTACATCGATAAATTGAAGCTGTTTGTGCAGGGAACACAAAATGTCCCTGACAGTGTCTGGAAATCATTATGGGTTTTAGACAATTATATGTTAGTTCAATCAGGAAATGTTTTGAAGCAAACAACTTTGGACAATTATTAAAAAAAAACATTAGGTTTTTTACACATTTAAAAGTGCATAATTCATTTTAGTGTAAAACAAGTTAATCAGTTCTTACTGGTATTTTCATAAAAACATTTTATTCCAATGTTACTATTTTCGCAAGTGTTCCAAACATATGTATGCAAGTTGTTTCCATCCTGTAGACAAGTTACTGCAATTAAAAACAGCATATGGGTAAGTGTGATGTCTTGATTACTAGGGCATGTTTGAAATGGTTGGACTAAAGGAGCTTTGGGTACAATCTATTCCATGAACGAGTGCACTTATTGGTGTTTCTGTTCTTAGAAGAGTATCTATAGATAGAATTGCAGGAACCCTAGTTTTCCAGGAAGCCAGAATGGTTTAAAGATCAACGTAATTGCCTGGTATTTTTCTCAGAACAGAAACTTAAAAAAAAGTGCACTCGTTCATGGAATAGACTGTTATATATAATTTTTTTTTTTATTCTTAGATTCTGTAATTTTGGTATAAACCTCTCCCCCATTACGAAGTTTTCCCTGATAAGAAGTTTTTAGCATTCAGTCCCTTGAAAAATGTCTTAACAGAGTTTTACTGTAAATACAAGGAAAATAAACAGAATGATACAACTCCAATATGACTTCATGAAATAAAGCAAGCATTTTGTAAGTTATTCATAATTGTTTATATTGTGTTTAGTGTTTATACATGTTAATGGTCATATTGCACAAGAGTCATTTTAGTACTAACAAATCAAGTGTACTCCGGTAAAAATCAACTTTAGTGAAGTGGCTACGGTGAGCTAAATTGTTTTACATAACTAACAGCATGAATATCAATCGTATAATTGGTTTGTGAAACCGGAAAGTAAATTAAATATATATTTTCATGCAAAAGAGACAATGGGGATATGGTTTAAGAATTAAGAACAACTTTGTAATATTTAGTAGTAGAGCTGTATGCACAATCCCCCCTCTTCTACTTGTCAGGGGCCTGATTAAATATTACTATATACTGTACCTGTTATTTGCACAAACTCAAACAGTGCAGAGGCAGCACCTAATCTTTACTTGCATTTCTTACAAACAAAATTAAATCACCATAACTGCACTAGACGCAAGGAGTGTGGGCTATTTTGGAGAGGAAATTTTGCCCTCCCACTTCAGCCTACATGAGCCAATTGGTGTGTACATATTTAATTCCACTACAGCACAGCAGGGAAAAACAGGTGAAAATTTTATGCTGCACCCTGACAGTATCTTATCTGTCCCCTGCACACACAAATGGATATCCCTTAGCACAAATAAAGACAGAACTGCTGCTTAACATTAGCTATATCTAAAATAACCAGTCCATATCCAAGCACGCACTAGCTATCACTCGTGAATCCTCTAACTCCTATCTGAAAATACAAATCAGATCAATACAATGATTTCACTAGAGTATTAGATTTTTTCATAACTTGAGTCCTGGGACTTCTACCACCTCCAACAATATAAACAACTATCTATCACATAGATGCGAGTGCCCATACAAAAGTTGTGTGCAGCCAGTGAAGCAGGACTCATACCTGAGACTTCCATAGCCAATTATATTCTGACATGTTGAATACAAGTGAATAGACATTATTCTTCACAATATTTAAAATACAACCCACTTTAGTTACTGAACATTTGTCTTTTGGTAATCAGTTCCATCAATAAAATAAAAATTCCCATAGTTTCAACAGACATTAGAAACTATCTTCCAGTTAAAACTGTTGCTTTGAATTTTACAACTACAATATCTGCCAAAATTAAGGCAGCGGCTATAACTTTGATGTGGCTGAAACTCAACAAACATTTGTCTTCATACAATGGCTGCAAAAGCCTGAATACTTCATTACCTTTAGTAAGCTTCATGAAAGTCTTCTCATCACCAGTTTCCTTGTCAGGGTGATAAATGAGTGACAGTTTTCTATACGCTTTTTTAATGTCAGCTTGTGATGAACCCTGGAGGAAAAAAGGAGAAACATTCTGTGTGTCCACTTACTGTCAAAGTAACTAAATTTGCAGAGCTAAACAAATAAAAATTTACATTTACAGACAAAAAATGTATTGTTTCATTTCTCAAACTCAGAAGTATTAACTCACCAGCTGAACAAAAAATACTATTCCATGGTACTGAATATTTACTCAGAAAAATACAGACAATGAAAGATGAAGCTAGCAAACACAGTTCCCACACACAAAGCAACTCGTGTAACAAAGCAAGAGCAGCATAAGAAGAAAGCAAATATTTATTGTTCTATATAAACAAAGTCTACTGAAATAACTAAGAGCTATTTGGGTATAACAAGTTATTTGCTAACTTACCAAACAGAAAACCAAACACTGTCACAATCATCATAGAGGTAAAAGAAAAACTCCCAACACCAGAACATTGAATTCCATAAACAATTTTTTACCGAAATCATAACTAAAAACTTTGAAATACACATTAAAAAACACTCATTCAAAGGGTCTAATAGGTATGAAAGTAACATTATACAACTTAGCAATATATGAATACAGCCAAAATAAAAAAAAATAAAAACATTAAAACGTACCAACTGCACAGTCACTGGAAGGAACGTTTAAGTACGGAACACTACACCACCAAAGTGGGACTGAAAACTTCCTCATTCTTACCATCATCTGTGCAGCTAACACTGGTTATAAAAAAAACCTCACATAAGTCATAGTTCTATCTCAATGCAACAGGAGAAATTTTAGATACAAAAAAAGGTAAATTTAGAGAAAGATTAAAAGAGGAGTTAGAATTATACAAGTTATAAATACTCACACTCAACTATTTTACCAATTTATGCAGTTAGTAAAAATCAAATTAAGATAAAACATTGTTAACTATGATTCTGGCATTCATTCAACAAATTAAGCAAAATATGTTTCTAAACAAGACTAAGCAGTCAAATTACTCTAGTACTTAAAAAGTCTGTTACAGAGACAAGCTCAGAATTATTTTTGAGGGGGCAGGAGACCCTGGTGAACATTAGTACTGCCGCTAGTAGCACTACATTATGCACAAGGGACTGTGGAAGGATAGAAAAAGAAACTAGGTTAGAAAATATTTTTACAAACTAGCTCACATATATAACAGGATGAAAAATATATGTGCTATATGGTAATAATTATGTTACTATAAAGACAGACATTTTAATTAATAATATGGTGTAAGTATGTGTCAAATCAGGAGGAGGCTGTAACCCCCTCAGTTCTCCTCATTTGAAAACACCCGTTTCTTGTTTACAGCTTAGCTATCCCGGATAATATAGTAGTTTATGTTGCACTTTCTTACTTTCACGATGTAAGAAACTTTATCTCGGTGCCAGCTTAGCTACTTTTATATACAAGCTGTCCTCGTAGTTTTTCACTATGTCAAAATGTAAGTATTATGTGCCAAAAAGAAGGTGTTAATGATATATTTTATTATTATGCTATTAACACAAAAATACTTTCAGCATTTTAATCAACTTGTGCAGTAACAGTTAATAGTGAACATTTCAACTGCGTACAAAATGTATGACATTGGTAATTTTTCGTTCTCAACCGTCCCAAACTTTAGCAATAAACAAGCCATTTTATGAAGTTGTTGAGGACCATGCACACTTTAAAATCAAATACCCTACTGAAGGCATCTTAGAACAAAAATCTTTACGTACAAGAATGTGGCATAATTAGAAGCATTTAATGGAAATATTACATAATTAATCACAATGCCCAAAACCGACCATTTCCCTGTCATGAGTACTAACTACCCTTCAAGAATTACTTGCATAATTTCAGTATCCCCAAGATATGCAAACAATAGATTAAGAAACTACTTTTTAAATAAAAATATGTACCTCCCTTCCCAAAAATATTTTAAATTATAAATTTATATTAAGTTTTTCCAAACCCTTCCAAATCTGCTTTGGGTGTGCACATTTTTTCACTGTAAACCTGTAAATGAAACTTTTAGTAAAAAGTCCCTGTAATCTTAACTGCTGTTTGGAGGCAAATTTTATACATTCAGTGATGTGCAAGCTCAAATAATGTGACATGTTACTGTGCATACGGTATTCCTGTACTTGGCTATGTATATTACTGGTAGTGACAATAAATTCTTTTCATTTCGAAATTCCAATCGGTTATTCAAATAGGTCGAAGACCCGACCATTTAAAACAGGTTGCTCAACTGCATCGAGGATCGCTCTTAGGTTTTTATTTTAACTTAAAAAAATCTGAAGATTTCAATAGACCATTTGATCATTTAATTTATGTGCCAGTTCTCTAAACCATGATAAGACACTTGTTCAAACTCCAAACTACTGGATGTATATGGGACAGGACCATACATAATCTCTATTAGAACATATCTGGGATGTTTTGGAATGCAAACTTTGTGCAAGAACACATTAATACAACTTCTTATTTGGACTCTCAGTGAGAAATGGACCATTATTCCCAAGGAAAACTTCCGCTACCTGATTGAAAGTATGTTTTGGAGAGCAATGCAATGCTGTCATACATATCAAGGGTGGAGTAAACAATGACCAGTAAGACTTTTGTGCTTTCATGACTCCTTCATATAATTGTAAATCTTAATAATATCTCAATGATATGAATGAATGTAAATACATACAGTCGAAACCCACTACTACAAAAACAATGCAACTATTACTGTATTCTTGATCACCTTGAAAAAATAAAAGAATACAATTATTAAAAAATATACTTGTTAGAATGCAGCAATAATATAAGTGGTTGCCATCAATCAACAAGCTGCAGCTGTAAAAAAAAAAAGGTGTATGAAACTTAAAAAATGAATGCTATAACGCACTTGAGCCATACACCTGGTATGTTAGGCCGTGCACAACACGGAAGAAAGGCAAGCCACTGGGTGATTCGCTTCTTTCCCCCCTTCCCCATACCACGTGCATTTATCTGTGGCAAGCTTGCTTTAACTGCTACGTGTGTGCATAGCAACAGTGACACATTTAACGCCAATCCACTGCACTCTTTTAAACTAGCAATAAGGACAGCACATGAGGACACAATTTAGTGTTGTCTTTATAACTGTAGCTGTGTGTCTCGACACCATCCCGTGAGTTGATACAGTTTGTTTACTGTTTGGGTAGAGTTTGGTTTTTGGAAACGTCTCATGGATATACCTCAAGACATGCAAATATATATGAACTTTTCGTAATTTCTACGGATCGCAAAGCAAAACTACGGACTACGGATCTCACTGTTATTTACTATTGAAACTTACAAATTCGTAAAATTTGTACAGTCATCTTTCAATATATAACTGGGCACCGGTAAAATGTTCCAGCAGTAGCATGAGAACTTGGCTATAACTCATGACCATGACATTAAACTGTATCCTCTGGTCGTATCTTTCTTTAATAAGAAAAAGGGGAAAATTGTTAACATGTTACTTTACATTCTAAAGTCGGATGGTAGCACCAGCCAAGGAATTTTCAATGTCATAAACAGAGAAATTACTTTGAAGTCAATACCTTGGAGTAACTGTATTTATTTTGGCTACAACAATGCCAATACAATGGTTGGTTCTATCGAATGTGTAGCAGCATACGTCTGGAAGTATCAGTCTTAAGGGTGTGAATGCCATCTTCTCCACCTAGCTGCTCAAAAAGTAGCAAAGCAGTTAAAACACTTCAGTGTAGAGTATTTTCTTGTTGAAGTTCTTTATTACAAACAGAAAAGCTTAAGAAGAAAATAATTCAAATTATGCCCAAAATTATGGACATCAATGTTCATAAAATACTCAAACATATGTCAACGCAGTAGCTTTCTCTCTGACAATCTGTCACCAGAGTGTTGGAAAAATTTGATGCTTTACAGACAATATTCTGTATTGGAGCGAGTGTCGAGAACGTAGATAAAGATTGCGCTACGAACGGTAGTTACATGAATGCAAAAAAACTGATGAGTTGCTGTATGCAAGTTGTACTGTTAGTTTTTGCTGAGTACTTTACCTATTTTTTCAACAGTAAATGAAGTTCTGCAGTCAAGTGGTTCTGCCATTCATCTATTGCGAAGGAAATTTAAAGATTTTTTTGCATGATAAGATTTGCTAAACCTTCAGCTGTTGTTTCACAAGTGAGAGATACACCTTACAAGGTGAAAAAGAATCAGAAAGAGGACTGTGATCTTGTTATTGGGGCGATTACAATAGCATACATCAATAACGATAATGTTTCTTCCTCTGCTGCAGTCATTGCGATAGGAAATGCTCAACGATCATAAAAACTGCTTTCAAATTGAACAAAATGAAGTTCAATGCGAGTGAAGAATGGGTAAGGACTAGGTTTTAGCTGACTTGAAAAAGGCCAATACAAGCTCACGATTACATCTCTTGAAAATTCTGTAACACCAATCACTAGACTCTCCATAAAAAATATGAAGCTAAAAAGGTTATCAGTTTCTTGACCGTGCAACTGGCAACATTACAATCAGCAGGACTGTAACTTTTTTTACAAAATGGGAGTCCACACACCAGAAGAAAAGTGATGAAGTCCCTGTGATCATAACCATACAGAAAACGAAGAAATGTTCAACCCCTACATGCGAAGATGACACACCACACCAAGACTTAAATTTAGGAACTAATTTTTGATTTGAGGATAAACTTAAGAAGAAAACACAAAAGAAATTACATGGTCCTCAATCAAAGGTCTTCATGAAGGAATTTTCTTTGCTAAGGCAAAATAATACTTTTTGAAAAAAGTGTAAAGCCACCAAAAGACATCAAGCCAAAAAGCCAAGACAGGCAACAGTGACAAACCATAGACATTCAAAGCTCTGCTTGTGGTGAAAGGATGTAGCCAAGTGCACTACACTGACTACAAAGACCTGGAACCTGTTTACACTAGCAACAAAGACACTTGGCAGTCGACTATATGGAAGTGAACAGTGTATATCTGTGTGGAAATCTTCAGGAAGATATAAATGTAGTTCCACCAAAAGAACTCCCTACATCTATAGATGCCAAAGTATAGATGTTAGAGAATGCTGCCTATGGGCTAAAGCAAGCTGGAAGAAACTGGAACAAAAAGAGTGGACGAAGTACTCTCCGGCCTTAAGTTCATCCTTATGTGTGCAACTTCAGGGATGGCAAGAGGTTGAGAAAATAAAAAATAATTCCAGATTGGGAAAGCCTGTGTTTTCAAACTGTCTGGTGCTTTGCTATCTTGAATAAGCAGAAGACTGTTGTCCATTCTACTTGTAAAGCTGTCACTCACAGTGCAAGAACCATTGTGGTTCAGTGCTGACAAAAGATGTTCACCTTGATAGTGATACAAATTAATTTGTTTCGTGACAGCACAAAAGCTAATCAACTGGTAAAGAATTCTTCAACGAATTCAAGATTCAAATACATAGGTGTAAGGTAAACCTAGACAGAACTTTTAGATAGAATCAGGGACTATCAGCACGATGTGCATACATTGGCTGATACTTTGGCAAAGTCTCTAAATATAATAAAGTATGAGGCTTGTGTAACATAATTCCTTTCGTAGAGTTCACTTTACGTAGCAAATGTGTGATTCACCCCCTATCTAACATTCATAAGTTTGATGATTTAATTCAATGGTTTACTTTTCTTGTAGATATAATTTAAGTAATTTGAAACTGTTAGTTAATATTTCCAATTATGTTTAGATAATATTTGTCGACTCCAAATACTGATTATGCTATGTTTTACTGTCAACTAAGAATCCTGTCATGTACTGCTGAGTATCATTATGTGTTGTAAATGTTAAGATATAATTTTTCTGTGAGTTGGTAATTTCGTCACCTATCACTCACCTTTAATTAGTAACAATTATGTACACAAACATACACACTGAATACTGTAACGATGCTAATATAAAGATAAATAATGACTTTGCTAAATTTTCAGTTAGAAAATATGTATTTTCTGCACAATATGTGATGAACATTCTTAAATGCATGTTAGGCAATAATTTTTGTCATTTTTATATGTATATTTGTAGAAGATATATATTTTTATTTTAGACATAAATTGTGACTAAATTTTGCACTTATGAGATGTTTTTACTTGTCATAGTTTTTGCATATTAGCTTGTCAGAGTCAACGTTTTCATTTTACAATTTTAAGGACGACACTAAAAACAACTAACATACCGACATGAAAAAATTCACAGTGAATAACGAGGTTGGAGGCTACAATGTCTACAATATAAAAACACAAACTAAAATATTTTAATGTTTTTTTTTTTCAATTTCTATTTCATGAAATTGTCGAGGACCATACACAGTTTAAATACAAAAATATGTTTTATTTTGTTCTTACATAGGAGAAATTGTGGCCTTCAACAACGCTACTCACAAAGAATTTTTTCAGTTTGGTATGTAAATTAGTTTTAGTATTGTCCATAAAACCATAACATGCAAATTTTGACTTTGAAGCACCATTATGCAAAAAATATGACATAAAAAAATTTCATAAGAGCAAAATTTTGTCACAATTTATGTCTTTAATTTTAAAAAAACTTAAACAAATACAAAAAAAAACATAGTGATGAAAATTGCTGCCTACAATTCCCATAATGACAAAAATTACATTTGATGAAAACAAGTTAATACCTATATAACCAATAATAGATAACTAATACACTGTAAACAGTGAAACACTGAGTACAAAAAATGTTGAAAATTTTCTGAACTGTAACAAAACAGTTGTTTAAATTAACATAAAAATCTCTTACAAAAATTAAACAATACACCTGAGCTTTTGCAGAGTATAAACCAGTTGCCATTAAGTGAGTGAAGAGACGAAGCTGGTGCATTGCTGGCCAAGTAAAAAAGACTATGTATACACAAAGTTGTCCCACTGCAGACAATGCTGACCAAGCAACAGATAGAAACAAGTGGGGAGTCGCTAATCAAGGGCTACTGGACACCATGAACTAAGCACATATGAACACAGGCCGCCATCTACTCTACATTTATCCCTCCACCCACTTGCACCACAACACTTCTTCCCACTTTCATATCACCCAGCCATCAGCAGTATTTCAGTCTTTCCATTTCACTTGAAAGGCTTTTGAGAAAATTACAATTTACTGAAATAGTTAGAATGTATAGGCTATAGAAAGTTACGAACATTTAATAACAAATTCTCTTGCACAATTTATTTACAGGTAAGATCCTCTACATATCTTGCAATGTGCAACCACAACAATCTCACACCAGGAAATGCAACTGAAGGACAGTTTGTTTACGCACTTGTACAGAAGGTATGGCTGACATGTTACTGTAGTTATCAGGTTAACTACATACACTACGCAATTTGTTATTTGATGAAATACGCTCATTTGTTCTCATCCTGATGCTTATTGTCATTCATTTAAGAAAACCCAGAGAATAAATGGACTACATAGCTAGGTACATTACGACATTTACTTTGGATGAGGACTGAAAGTACAATAGAAAAAGTGGTTTAACTGAAAAGCTACTAGAGTGATGTCAAAAATGCATTTTTTTTCTAATTGTTTATTTATTGTATACAGAATTTATTTTTATGTGCATTTCAACAGCTAAAAACTCAACTAGGTATACACACCAATGCCTATTACAATACCTACCACAATAATCTTTAAAACACTTCAGCAGAATGAAAATAATCCACACAAATTCTTACACCGATTGTTTCAAATGTGCTTAGCTAGCATAAAAAAATGTTTAGAACAAAAATAGAAAGCAGTTTTGGGGAAGAACAGCACCATTTCAAAGGAAGTCACATGCAAGATTAACATGCATTAATAAAATTAACAAAAAATGTGTTACTGAAGCAAACATTCTCACACTGCTGAGCAGAACACAGTTTAGAATGGCAATGTGTAAAAATCAAAATTAGCTACTCATGCAAAAATCCTGCAAATTAATGGCAGACATGCAATATTTAACACATAATTAACTAAACATAACCAACCTATTAATGAAAGTAAGTAAAGACTAGGTTATGTTAGGTTACGACAGGTTAGGTTACATTAGGTTAGATGAGATAAAATTAGTTTAGGTTATGTTGGTTATATTTTAGTTAATTATGTATTAAATATTGCATTCTGCAATATTTTGCAAGATTTTTGTGTTAGTAACTTTACTTGATATTTACCTGGCAATGTAATATGCCACAATTTATTGGAAACCACGCAGACATTTGATATCACTGTAAGCTGTTAAACTTAAAACCTATGAACTGTTCTATATTGCTCACAAGCATACATAATTCATCAACCTAAAATAAAATATGAGCTTCCAACCCAATAACATAATAGGATAAAAATAACTTATATATAGGCTGTTCACCGTAAAGAGAACACTTTTTAAGACCCATTTAACTACAGTAATTTCCAAATCACAATACGTACACTCCATCATTCAGAATAGCTAAAACCTGATGCCACAATACTATATTTTTTTAATAATGGATATGGCGAGCATATTTTATGCCCATTTTCAGTTAACATTTCTTCTTTCATGTAGGTCACTGTTTAGTAGAGATGGGCGTTATTTAACGTAACCGTTTAAAATAACCGTTATAAATTTGTAACACGTTACTCAAGTAACACGTTTCGCAATTGACACTGTTATTTTTGGAACGTTTAAAAGGGCTTGGTTATAGCTTGTGTGGGACATTAAACTGTTCTAACCCAGCACGCGCATGCGCACAGTTCCTTCTTCGGACAACTCTTTCTCCGTCTTCAAGTCATATTTCTCTCTCTCTTTTTTTCTCTCTCTCTCTCTCTCACACACACACACGTGTAGATTCTTACTGTGCATGCGTAAGAGTTATTTTTTGGAATGACTTGCTATCAGGATGTTACTTAACTGAGTTACTTCTGACTGCTGCCGCGTTTGTTGTCCCACGTGCATAGCCGTTATATTTTTAAAACACTCCGTGCTCACTCGTTTTAATATATAACAGTGTTTGTTTTACAATATCTATTTTTGTGTGTTTAACGTTTGTAAATTGAGCAAAAGGCAAAAAACAAGCCACCTGTGAGCTGATTACACAGATTCGGATTCCGAAAGGAAATTAGCAATTTGTAACCTTCGTAATAAATCTTCGTGTTACAGATCAACTACTAACTTAAAAAAAAAACTGTTACAGTTTCAGTTGCATTTATACTTGAGTTAAAAAAAAACAAGTAAATTTGATACATCGTTACGTTTCAAGCACATGAACGAAATTTCATAACAAATATTTGTAACATGTGAAACCTCGTTCCAAGTTCCAAGTAGTCTCGATGAACAGATTTCAGTAACACGTTCCAAAAATAATATGTTACTGGAACGTGTTATTTATTTGGAACGGAAACGTTGGAACATGTTACATGGAAATAACTGTTTGGCACATCCCTACTGTTTAGCATGCTCCCAAGCTGTCTGCCTCTGGGAAAACCAGTTTATTGTACCTTTGGGCATGCCTACAAGCACAAGAGAAAATGTTCTACTTTACCATCATAGCATATTTCTGTGATACCCATGAATCCAATATTGTCAAGATGGCATGCACTCGAATAGGCAAAACATTACAGTGCATACAATCAGTTATACAAAAATAGGTTTACTGTAAATTATATCTATGTTCAGAATGACACCTTAATATTGTGTTATTACTCCGAAATATGAAAAATTACTCAAACCACCATAATAAGACTGTATAATCAGCTTTAAAATTACATGTCCTTGTAGCAGTACATCTGCTAACTAGGTAGTCAACTGCTATAAAGTTATGTATTTCAGCAACTGTGCAAACTTACAAATAATTTTTTTGGATTCATGGGTCAAATTGTTTTTGTTACATTCAACCTATTATAGCTTTATATAACTTGAGGTTCTGCTAGAATTGGTTTATTTATGTTGCCTATTCATTAAATTGATTTTACATTTTATAATGATGCAGCACGTACACAACTGGGTTTGGTAGTTCATAACCCAAAGAAGAAGATATGGTGTTTGCTACTGGAGGGCTTGTAACAGGCGAGAGGTTAAAAAAAGTGACATCTTACAATCAAAAAAGTGACTTTAAGTGACCTTCTAAAAAAATAATGTAAGCCAACGACTTAGGCAATTCTTCACAAAATGATGTTTTGGGAGCTTCAGAGATGTCTGTATTTCAATGAAGTCACTTCTTCGAGCTGGTCATCCATCAAAAAAGCTGTATAAATCCAAAACAAGTTCTGAAACATCTTCAAATTCTGAAATTCTTTAAGGAACGCATTGTGGATTGTTTGGATGTTGCAGGTACTGTACCTATGTCAATCAATGGCTTTCCTTTATTCAACTGTAAGGTACTTGGCCTACCCACCCTATCCCTTTCTTTTTCTAAATTTGTTTGTTGTGCAGAATTGTGGTTTCATGTTGGCATAAACGTAACGTAACCGTAAACTTAACTTCCGTAACTTCTTAAATACGTTTATACACGTTTTTCGGCGTCAGCATATGTCTAATGTGATCCCGAGATGCTTCGTGGGGCACTAGT
>PNEQ01109721.1:0-34827 GCA_003012365.1 Medauroidea extradentata
TTCAGGATTTTTACAGATGTGTATTTGCAATGAATAACCGGAATGGTAACTATTCCTGCTGTGGACATTATTCAGGATTTTTAAAATAGGCACTCTGTGGACGGCTACTGGAATTGTTACTATTCACATAATGGACATTTTTCCCGATTTTAAGAGCCAAATATTTCTTGATGGCGGATTTGGTACTATTCAGGCAGTGAATACTTTTCCGGTTTTTTTCGTGCGGTAACAGAGCAGTATATAATCAGGAATTGTAGCTATTCACATTGTGGGCACTTTTCAGGATTCTTTAAGCAGAAATATCGTAGCTGTAGAAGCCTGAATTGTTACAATTCAGGCGGTGGATACTTTTCAGGATTTTTCGTGCGGTAACGAAGCAGCGTATAACCTGGAATGGTAGCTATTCACACTGTAGGCACTTTTCAGGATTCTTTAAACAGAAATATCGTAGCTATAGAAGCCTGAATTGTTACTATTCACACAGTGGATACTTTTCAAGTTTAAAAAAACAATAAGTATTGTACTATTTCGTGAATAGTAACAATTCAGGATTTCACAGAAGAAAGTTGAGAAGAAAAATTCCGGAATAGTAGCTATTCTGAATGGATACTTTTCAGCCCCCCCGGTATATGTACCAGAGTGACAACCAAGGGGTACAAGACCAATGCTGACGACCTATCTCTATGTCTTACCAAGTTGAACAGCCCCATATTACAGCCCGTAACGTGCAATGTCCTATACCAATGCTGTTTTGTTGAAAAAAAAATTGTTACCCCCACCGTAGCTAAAGTACATAATTCCTATCTTGACCTGCAATATGTCATATATCAGTGTTCAGTTCATGGTAATGTAACAAAAAAGCAGCGTAACAGTGTAGTTATTTTATAATGTCTTTGGTGATAACAGCAGTGCTGTCTCAGAAACACTTAGGGCCGAATTCAGAGTCATCCTTCAAAAGAGCTGTCAACTCCCATTCACCTGGCAGTCTCTTCATTTCTCTTACTTCAAAAACACCTTTCGAGTGACTGCCAGCTGAAAGCCTGTTCACCTCCACTTTTGGCACAGATCTGGCAACACGGCCTAATATTTTCTCGTTTGAACTGTTTATAGGTTTGTTGGGAACGTACCCTATCGTTTTTCGACTGGCGTTTGTCTCGTGTTCCTTGATATTTAGTCTGTGGTAATTTCTGTGCTTCATTCTTTGTCTATGCTGTGCTGTTTTTTTTTTTTTTTTCATAGTTTTGTTTTAGGAGAAGCAGAGCTTCTTTTGTAAAACTATACTTCAAATTCTCCATCCCAATACGAATTAAACCAATTCAGTGCAATTTGGAAACATATTTATGGAACTGAAATTTAATTTTCTAAATCTTCAAAGAATAAGAAAAGACCTCTCCAACTGGATATCTAACCTCCAAATCATTTACCATCGCTATAACACAACAACGCACGGTGTGTATGTAATCCTAATTCAGAGACGTCTATCGATTGCCACTCACTCACCGAATAGCTGTTCAATGGACGAAATGATTTTTAACCCATGTAAGTTGAAAACAAATTTTACATAATTTTAAAATTATGGTTCTCCCAAGTTGCGGGAATATTTTATGCACTTTGCAAGAACAAGTGAAAATGTTTTATATGAATAATAATGTGTATAAAACACAAGCTGTATGGTTTATTATAAAATGTATAGGCTTTTGAATGAGCTTCAGAGCTCATTCAGTTTCAACTGATCCAAATGTCGTATCCAGCGGTCAACCAATCCCAGAAAGACGTCTCTGCTGAGTAGTTTCCACTGAACATTCAACCAACCACCGAAAGACGTCTCTGCCGAGTATTTTTCATAGAACAACCATTCTGTGAGTGGATAACCATCGAAAGACGTCTCTGAATTTGGTCTTTATTTTTTTTTTTTTGCTCTCTCCACGCACACCAACTCTACAAAAATAAAAATTTTACTTTACCAATTATCCAGTTGGCATCAATGTACGACACTAGCGCTATTTTTTGAGTAGAAAGTAAGTAGTTTTAGCAATAGCTTATGCTAGATTTTTTAAAAAAAGTTTAAATAAAAAAATTAATAAATTGGTAGTTGAATATTTTTGACAGTTATCTCTGTATTTCAAATGTACGCTGACTGGCTGACTGACTGACGTATAAAACTGCAACCCAAACTACTAAACCTAGAATCATGAAATTTTTTGTGTGGGTTCCTCTCAGGTTGTAGGCAAGCAGTAAAAAGGTATTTTTAGAAATTTGACCTCTAAGGGGTTGAAAAAGGGTGAAATATATTTTGAAGGAACGTTTATAGAGCTCGAACCTGATGGTCTATCATCGTGATTTTTACTTTAATAGGACACTCATAAAAATGTGTATTGGCTACTTAAAGGATTTTTTGAAATTCAACATTTGAGGGAGGGAAAATACCTTAAATGTGTTTCCGAGTAACTGTCAATATCTATCAAATTCAAAATGTTGTTTACGTAAATACCCAAAAAGTAGTTTTAGGGTTTTTTGAAATTCGACCCCCAAGCAGTAAAAAGGGGCAAAATGTGTTTTTATGGATCGTCTATATCTTTGAAACACAATTGGCTATCGTGATTTTTACTTTAATTGGTTACGTATATAAATGTATATGATAGGACTCCATGACATTTCGAAATTCTTTAATTAAGGGGGTGAAAATACTGAAAATGTGTTTTCGATTAACCCTCCATATCTATTGAACCAATCGAGATATCAAAGTGCTTTTTGTTTTAAATTGGTGCGTTTGTAAATATCCCAAGTACTGTACTATTAAAATATATATTCCGAATTTGGCTCTAAAGATGATAAGAAAAGGGTAAAATGTGTTTTCGATTCACAATGGATATATATCGATCCCCATTGACTTTTATATAGCGATGTAATTTTTGTTTAAGATTGATGCTTACTCAAATACTGAAAAATAATTTCAGGAATTTTCGAAATTTGCCATCTAAGGAGGTGAAAAGGGGTGAAAAGTGGTGATATCGATATGTGTTTTCAATTAATCGTCTATATATCTTGAGCTCAGCGGGCTATTGTAGTGTTAGTCATGTCCACGAGATACCAATAAAGTGTTCTAAAACGTAATTAAAAGGTTTTTCGAAATTCACTATCATAGGAGGTGAAAAGACCTTGAATGTGTTTTACGTAAATCCTCGATATTTATTGAACCCGTCGAGATGTCCAGTCAATTTTTGCTTCAGGATGGTGATTACAGAAATGATCGTAAAAGGTTTAAAGATTTTTCAAAATTCGAACTCTCAGTACTGTGCAGGGGTCCTATGTGTTTTTTAGTGAATAATCAATTTTGATTCGACTGAACGGGCTAGCGTCATTATTTGCACTTCAATTAGATACTTATACAAATGTCTTAAGATGTGAATTTAAAATACTGAAAAATTTGACCCCCAAAAGGGTGAAAAAGCACAAAATTTGTTTTCCATCAAACCATGATATCTATCTAACAAACCAGTAGAGATATTGAGCTGTTGTTCGCGTCAGAGTGATGCTTACGTAAATATTTAAAAATTATATGTTAGTTTTTTTTTACTTTATAAGATAACTTGATTAGTAGTAATAAAATAAAGTTTGTATGCATTCAAGACAGACGATCCAAAAAGCAAGTACGAGCAGCGAAAAATAACTTATACAGGAGTATCACTCTGCAGTAACCTATCGAGACGTGGTGTTGTACTACCTCTATGAGCCCAGGACATACTACTATATTTTTTAAATTAAATTTTATTTTCATGAATTATTTCGACGTTCTGGTCTACATTCCGAGAAGTTCTAGGCTCGAATTCCGTTAAATGCTACATGGGAACGTTCAATTCTGACACACAAATACTACAAGGCAGATCGAATTAGTGCAATTTACATGTAGTCATTGCAAGGGGTAAAATGGATTATGCAGTTCACTTTCAATAAGGTTTCTCAACCTCAGCTTACATATATCTCACTAATCTCAAGGTTGGGGCACCAAATGAGTTTCTGCGAAACCTTTTCCCACCAAAACTTTGTAATGGCATTAAACTTCAAGTGAATATTTTGAAAATATGTAATTGAGGGCACTGTCACCAATGGTTGTGCACAGGATAATTCAGACGTTTTTCATTCTATTAACCACTTACCATTAGGTGTCTGTAATTACCCCACAACGTAAAATTTGCAGGGCTGCCAGCGGTCCCTAGAATTCCCTAAAAGTCCCTATTCTCAGGCAAGTCCCTAAAAGGCCTCTAATTTTTATTCAAGTCCCTAAATTTACCTTTTTCATTTCATTTTTTGAAGCAATTATGTATAATAAAAGATGCGATGAGGTATGGATGGGTGAAGTAAAATGTACCCTATCACAGGTTCATTAAACATGTACCCTCTCGTTGGCTGACCATGGAAGAAGCAGCAAGAACAATGGAATGCTTTAAATGAGTATTTTTTAAGGTTGTTCCCACGAAAAAATATTCACTAATGACCAAACCCAGTTACAGTCAAACCTCTTTGCTACAAACCTGAAGGGACCAAAATTTTGGCTGTTTGTAATAATGAGGTTTGTATTAACAGGTGTTCACTAAATCCTTAAAATGTTTCTAAAATGTTGGTACTCTGTTTATCCCCACAAATCAAATAGTCTTTTCACCACAATGACTCTCTTTTACTTAAGAATAACAGAAGTTGGAGTTAAAAATAATAATTTTAAAGAAAGACAGGACAATTGCATTTCAGTGCTAAGAAAAACAGTAAACATTTTAGTAAACTAAATAAAAAAACAAAAGTAAAGTCTTGTGACGTTTAGGTACCTAAGTTTAATTTAAATAATTTATGCACATTACACACAATCTTTAAAAATGGCAATACCTGTGTGGGTGCCAATCAACAAATACTAAGTTCTCGTGGACTTAATCAAAGAATTGAAATATCCTGTCGAAACGTATTATTCTTTTGAGGATTTGTGGCTGTATGGAATATGGACAAATATTCCTACCTCCTTTGTAGAGTGGTTGGATTACGAACATTAAGAGTGGACATGGACATCACAATGCAAGCGAAATGAGTGCCTATTTTCCATTTATTAACTTGAACTCTGGAAGCCCAAGCGCAATCTACATAACAATTATTACCTTGGTCCTCAACTAAGAGAAAAAGATTTTTAAAACAAAACAATAGAATATCCCTTTAAACAGTAAGGCAAAAAAAAAAAAACTAAATCACTAGTAAAATCAATATCACCACAAGAGAAGAAATATCTCTCACCTAAAATGTTAGAAATAACTGTCAAAAACCTTAAACAAACAAGGAAATAGTAAATTAAATTATTCGCGACCTGTAACTGGACAATAAGTCAAAGTCAACCTAACTCTTTAATAGACGAAATGAAAACAGTAAAATACTCAGCTCGACTCGTCTCCTACCTCATTTAAAATAATAATTAAAAAAAAAAAAAAATACTAAACTAACAATAAGAAAGAAAAACAAAGTTATCTTATAGATAATTCGACTGTCAGTTCCAATAGCGTCAATCCTAACCTAACTTCAACCACTACGTTAATTAGCGTCTTGTAGCGTCAAAGAAACTTAGGCTGTCTAGCAACAGTACAGTAGACGGCAAGCTTCTTTACATGTTGCGTCGGGTCCTAACAGCAGACTGCCTCCACGACTGCGAAGCAGTCGTACAATAAATCAACTACATGACACTATCAGCAGAAAACAAAATACCTACAAACTACAAGGAAAGGTTAAAAATCTAGTATACTTAACTTAAGTAACCATGCTGACACATAGGGTTCAGGAACACAAGTTCGACTGATGATCATCAGTCTACCTGTTGATTGCAACAGATTCCAGTTCCCGAAACGTCGTTCATACTGACTGTTTGGAAAACTACTGTGTTTTATTTCGTCTCATCGTTTGTGTTGTTTGTTGTTTTTTCTGTTTGTGTCCGACATCTTTGTGTTTTGTTTCGTCTCATCGTGGTGTTGTTTGCTGTATTTCTGTTTGTGGTTTTGTTTTATCTGACCAGATTCCAGTTTTGGAATTTCATGTTGTGTATGTATCCCGATGACTAAAGCATACTCTGCATATTTATGTTTTTCTTGTCTTATTTTTATTTTTTGTTTTCTTTTGACAGTCATTTATTTCGCAATGGAGTATGTCCAAGCAAATAAATCCAGTAACAAACCTGTTGTCGCATATAGCGTCACAGGCGTTTATGTTGCACATCAGCAACACTTGGGTCACAAGCTGTTGCTTCTCATCTGTCATTTACAATTTTAATGCTATACATTTTTCCAATTGACACTAATGCTTTGCTGAACTCTGCCTCAGCAACCCTGCACCTTACTGGCCTTGTGTATAGTAGAAATGGTTTATTACGAAATAATGATTAGAAAAGTAGACTGTGGTTGATGCCCGCACACAATACATTTGCCACTTCGATATCACTTGATTTCCCAACTTGGGCCTAAGTCCTGCGATACGTTGTCATTCTGAGATGTAATAATATTCTCAAAAGGAAGAGAGGCATAACTGATTGTACAACGTGATCTAACTGCATAATTGTCCTTCAGCCAATGACAGGCTTGGCCCTTGCTTGTTATCAAACAGTTGTAAAAGTCCATCATACAGGTTCTCGCCATGTGCCAACACAGATGCACGCCTATAATCCTTGCCAATGATCACTTGAGTTCTCAAAGACTTCCTTAGTGAATGCAAAAAGAAAGAAATATAACAAGCTAAATGGCTTTCAACTCGGTGAAACTGCAGTAAACCCATATATTCACAGTGACTTTATTCTTTAAAGAGTCTATATCTGTTCCTGCAAAGCGCTAGTTTCATTGGTAATCTATATAAACACTGTTTAAAGTTATTTAAAATTGTGACATGAAAACATCTTCTCTCCATTCAATGACATTTTTTAACCTAGTGGTTTAATTAACTGGCACCTTAAAAAAAAATAACTTTGCCTATCTTTCTGTGCTAGAGGTTTTCATTATTTGTACAACCCTTTTGCATGCAAGTGTTGATTTCATGTGCAATTGTGTGAAAACTTTATTTCCAAGTAAAGAAACTCTTGTCACAAGTAATGTTTGTGAAACAAACTGTATCTCGTATGAATATAAAATAATAAAGATTTCATTTATAGTAATCCTTAAAGTGGTTACCTATTTGTCATTTGTTTTGGTTACTTTTTAGATGACTTTCACTACGAGGTCGACTCCAAATACCAGAGCAAGCAGATGATCAGTGCCATAGACGTAGACTTGGTAAGCCATGCTCATATTCAGCCTGCACTTGATTAGTATTAAGCTACTTCAGTTGTTCGTAACTGAAACACATCTACTTGCTTCCCGACGCCATGATGATCGAACTCTTTTCTCTTGTTTTCAATATGGCGGACAGTCGCGAAGTTCAAATCACAGTCAATGTAACAACAGTACAAGTACACAGGTTGGGTACAAACGTCAGTCTTGTGGGAACCCATACTGTAATTTCTTGTCTCTTTTATCTTCAGTCTTAGCACTGACAGTTAATTTGAGGCTTGATTGACAAAGCCTTTAGGCCCTACTAAAATATAAAATGTATTAAATGTCTTTGGAATTGATTTTCACTTGAGATCAGTAATTTAATGTACGATTCTCAGGCACTCTAAAACACGAGCTTTGTTGACTTGCGTTAAATTGTGATTTTCACAAAAACACTGTGAGGTAAATGTTGCCCTGGTAGGTGTAGTGGCTGAAGTGCTTATCCCCATACAGGGGATTGAGTTTGATTCCCAGTGCAGTTGTTTGCCAGTTTTTCATATATTGGAAACATTGAGGACATTACACATTGGATGGTGGGTTTTCTCAGGGTATCCCTATTTTCCCACCCTGCCTCTTCTCCATTTGCAATTCATATCACTCTTCATTGTTCAGCAGAAGACTCAGGCTTGTGTCAGTTGTCTGTTTTCAGGGTGTGATGCCCTGTGGTCTGGTACCTTCTCCATACACTCTTCACATAATTGGGGACATTCGTTGCAAGATAGGAAGTAAAATATCATTTTGTAATGTTTATATTTGTACTATAGTTTTCATTATTAGAATGGAATTGCATTAGAAGAATTTTTGATGAGTCCTGTACACCATAAAGGTATGCTAGGTTGGTTCTGTAAATGTGTCCTTGGCTGATTCCACAGATTAATGTTAGGTTGGCTCCGTAATAATCCTTGAAGCAATTCCTTACTCTTACCCCTTCCTCTCTTGTACTACGTCAGTGAAGCTCTTCAGAATGTATATTAAGCACAAAATAAATATGAATAAAATTAATTGTTGGTGACAGAGATAAGTTTCGCAAATGCACTCTTAATCATAGATATTATGACTTAGCTTAACCTTTGTTGGTTAATGTTAAACAAAGTAGTTTTAATGGCCACTTCTGTAGTTCATTGCTTGTAGCCTATAGTACTGTGATGTTTTACACGTCTGAGAGTGTGTTCTCAAAAGTTAGATGAGAGTAATCATGATTGTTGGGAAACGAAGTAACGTACTGTCATTCTCATTGTGACCGTGACTGGGGAATGGTGTTTCAAAGAGGATCGAAACACTTGCATGATAAGATTAAGAACTAGCACGTAGAGTATTTCCTATTTTAGAATGGGATATTTAATAATCATTTCCTGTGTGGGAAGTAGAAATTGACGTAGTTTCGGCGATGAAAATCACACGGTGGGCCAAAACCTCTTGATGCGTTTGTGGGCTTTTGATGCCCCACGCACCTGGTGGGGAACGAGTAGTCTGTCTGCGAGGGCGCGATGGTTAGGTGGCGGCGTGCTCCACTCCCAGGATGCACTTCCGAAGCGTCGACCGCCGCCTTCCTCATCTGACTCTCCCCACCTCGTAAAGGCTATTACAGCGAGGGAAACTAGCGCTGCACTGGAGGTTGCGCTTCCACAGTAGGTGTAGCCGAAGGTGGAAGGGAGGAAGTGGCAACAATGGGGTGCTGGTTCCCCGGACAGGATAGCACGGAAGTGCCGAGGTTAAGAGTTGCGTTGGATGGGGGTCCACAAGGCAAGGATGGGGTTGAGATGGAAACGGGTATTGAGGAGAGGGTGCTAAGGAAGTTCTGAACCACCAGGGGACTGTAATGCCAGCCGGACAATGGCGTGGCCGTTGAGTGGTGTGCCTCGTCGAGCGACGGCGGATACCTCCCTCTGGCTCCAATACACCCCTGTCTCAGGATCCCTAACCTCCAGTGCCTTCTGTACCAACTTGGCGAACTCCTGTCAGGCCCTCAACTTCCTACCTGACCTCTTAGGCATAGCCTGACTATGGCTCAGATGAAGATGGAATGATAAGGCTAGCTGATTGTTGGAAACTGATATCCCGTAGGATCGCCTGTTGTGGCATGTAAAGCTTTAATGTGGCGGCACTATTGTTGGCGCCTGGCAGGCGTACTTGTAGAGGAGCGCTAGATGTGCGCCTCAGCACGTCCCTATGCCTTTTCACCTCTCCCAGTCAAGACAAAACCCGACACCACTCAGAGCACAGTGTAGCCTCCTCCCAGTTGTAGGATGATTATGACGACCCGATATCAAACTCCCGTTGCGATCCTATGGGATGCAGGGGTCACAGGTGTCTTGCAGGCAGATGGGTTTGTCAACAGTGGAAGGTATGGCGAGTGAAGAAAAGAAAGGAATAGTGTTGCTGCGTTGTTTATTGGCATACGCCAACAATGGAAACTAAAACATCCTGTGCCTAAAAAGCCTGAAGGGCGTGTAGGAAGGAACCGAAGAGCAATAGCTTCTGTGGGGAGAGTCGTTGATGCAGGTAACGATGCCTCGGAAAGCGGCTCTTGGTTGGCAAAGCTGGACAGCTGACGTAGAAGGCTTTCACGGTCGTGATGGGCGCTTCTGGAAGGGATCCGGCGGTCGCTGGTCTTCCGGGCCTGGAGCTGTAACTTGTAACGATGAGGGTAGAAAAATCTACCGCAGCTGAACCTTTCAGTGATACCAGGGGTACTGCTCAGAGAGAGTAGCAAACAGGTCGCTACTCGGAGACGAACTGCTCTTTGGTGAGTCTGTATTGAGCGGCGAGTGGATCGCGACTGTACTGTGCGATGAGACAACTGGCTTCTTCTGGAAGGGGTCTGGTGCTCGCTGGTCTTCCAAGCCTGGAGCTGTAGGTTGGTTGCAGCTGAACTGCTACAGAATGGCAGGTGATTGCGACTGACTTCGGTGGCTCGTGCTCCCTCTTTTATACCCTTCTCGGGTCGGTCTGTGGTGATTGACCGGCCGCTCGCCTAATGAAGAGACGGCTTGGGCGCGAGGGGGTGGTCCTTCCCTCCTCTGTGGTCTCTGTGCTGCGGATGGCGTGTCTACAGGCGGCAGAACGTCTCGTAGAAAAATATGTTAGAATATCCTTGCCCAGGGTTTTTGTGAACGAAGGATAACTAAGGAAGGGTTAGGTAGGCTTTATATGAAATATTTGGTGTCAGGTTAGAGTGCACTGACGTGTGCGGGAGTAATAAGGGTTAAAAGGATTAACAATAGGTGCGGGAGTTTGGAACGGGCAGGATGAGGCGGCGGCTTCACAGCTCAAGACGCTGCGAGCATGCGTCAAAATGATGGAGTTAGAAAACACTTGAACCAGTATATTTACCCTAAAATAAACACAGGGTATTTGGAAATTCATATTACAGACATCAAGTTCTAGTAGAAGGGACTGAGTAGACAATATTTTGAATAGGAAGCCATTTCCGGAAATGTACCATTTCATTGATACAGCCATTACAATGTGTCGGATGTGCCTATGTCTTTTTTGAGGTGTGACGTAAGGTACAGAATAGACGTTTGACTCATTACAGAAAAAAACATCAAATTTTTTTGGTAACAGTACCAACATATAAAAAACTTCCATTTATCACACTAATACTTGTGTCAACTGTGGGAAGAACACGTTTCTGTCTGTCTGCTGCACTAGAGTGTCCCAATCGATACTTCTAACTACAACAAAGGCCCAATGTGATGACTAGTAACATTGTTGATTATGTTGTATTTATTAATTACGTTCCGGTACACTCGTTTCATCACACCAGGTGCCTAGTTAATCTCTTGTGCAGCGACCGTAACTCCTGCCACCAGTTCTTCCTCAGTCTCGATAGGAGTCTTGTACACCATAGTCTTTATGCGACCCCATAGAAAATAGTCCAATGGCGTTAAGTCCGGCGATTGTGGGGGGCAATGAAATAGAACCATCCTAGTCTATCCATCTCTGCTCGAATCATGGGTTAAGATGTTCCCAAACATCACTTAAAATGTGGTGGTGTGCCATTATGCTGATACCACAGTTCTGGATGGACATTCAAAGTCACGTCCTCCAAGAATAGGGGCAATACGTCCTGTAGAAAGATAATGTAAAGAGCATCCATTAACCTGGTTGGAAAAAGGTATGGTCTTTTAATTGACCATGTAGAATGTCTGCCCACACATTGATTGAAAATCTGTATTGGAATCCCCTGACATGCGTCGCATGTGGATTTCCGTCTGCCCAGTTATGGCTGTTTTGAGAATTGTGAATACACTCCCTCGTGAATTTACATTCATTGGTGAACAGAACTCTTTATGGAAAGTGTGGCTCATCAATGCAGCGGTGCAGAAGTTAACACGTGGTACAAAATCGGCTGGTTACAACTTCTGTACGCTTTGGGGGTGGTAAGGATGTAGTTATTGCACGTGCAGAAGCTCCAACACTACGCAGTTAAAAACATCCAACGCACGCACTATTGTTCAAGTAATTGTTGGTGGGTCCTGCTCAACATAGTGCAGTACAGTCTCTTACAATTCAGGGGTGCGGCGTCTGGAGCACAACAGTCCCTCCTCTCGATGGTAAAGGTACTATCACACAATTCTTGCAAAAAAAAAAGTGATTGACTTGTGTGTTGTGGATATTGCTCGTAATACAACCGACGAGCTGCTCTTCTATTCCCTTCTGCTGCGCCACACACCACCATCATGTCAGTGTATTCTGCAAACGTGTACTGAACCATGTTGATCGGAGACACACGGACACATGAATGAGGCTCCAGGCATGATACCACAGCAGGATAAATGTCACATGCCATCAGGTGAACCTCTGCCATCCTATGTGGTTGCAAAATATCGTTGGCACATCTGATACATTATATAATTGCTGTAGCACGGAAACTGTATGTTTCCAGACAGCTTCCTATTTAAAATATTGTGTACTCAGTCCCCTCTACTAGCCCTATAAATTTGTGATATGAATTTCTGAACATCTTGTATAACTAATAAATAACAATCTAACTGGGGGGAGGCTCTAAATTTACGTACATATTAAGAATAATGTTTTGTTTTAAGAAAGTTAAAACTATATGTAATATCACAATAGCAAAACAGTTTCTTGAAGTAACGTTACATTAAGTTTAGTTAGTAGATGATTCTTAATAATCCAATAAATCTCATGGAGCGGAACTTAAGATTTTGAAACTTAAACTAGTAATACTTGACACATGTTAATTGTGTCACTCTAGAAATGCTATTAACCCCTTCCCTTACGAATTAAAAATGAATTTATGTGACCTAAAATAGCATTTTTTTAAAATTACAGTTTTGATATCTATTATAGGTGATTCGGAGTAAAGTGAGCAAAAAAAATCCCTGATTAATTTTTATTTTCTGCCACTTTATATCTTTTATCACCTTATAATATTTCTTATCACGTTTCCTGGGAAGGGGATAAGTTGAGAGATGCTGATCAATTAAGTCAACTCCCCTCATTGTGTTGTTGTAGTCAACAACTACCTTTGGTTTTGTTACGGTTTTAGAACCAGTTTTCACTTAAACTGTTTCTGTGTTGTGAATACTGCTCAGAAGCACTACATCCTTTTTGCCCTTCCATCGTAAAGCCATTACTTTTTCTTTCTGGAAAGCCAAAATCTCGCCCCTTTTTAGATTTTTGTTTTTCATTTGAGCAGACATTCCCTTTCTGTTAATTTTTACTATGCCGTAAGTGTCCGTCCTATGAGAGATAAGAATATCTGATAGTTGTGGCGATGTATAGAAATCATCCGTCGTAAGAGAGTATCCCTTGATATCCACTTTTCGATTCGCACAACATGAATATTTTTATTCCAAATCGGGCTCGTTTTTTTGGGATGTACTGTATTCATCCTAATCGCCCCTTGTGCAACAGCAAACTTACATCTATTGTAAGATCTCTTTCTAGTGTACACAAATCAAGAAACTTCTTCTCTAGGATCTGATAAACCTCCCAAATTTTGTTCAATTTTGGGTTTGGATGTGTTGCAGCATCGTACATTTCATTATTAGAAAAATGTAGATACTGTTTCAGTTGCACATAATGACAGTAGGACATTGTTTTCGAAAAAACTGGGACAGGTAGCAAAGGATTTTTTGACTAATACAGTTGTTGATCAGGCAACCTCACAATGCTCTGCAAAATTACTATGCCAAAAAAAATTTATTTCTTCCTTTGTAGTGGGATGAAACTTTGTTAATGTCCGTGGGTGTTTGTTTTGGGTTTGTTCAGCAAATCTGTTTGCTTAACAGCAACTATGATCTCAAGTAAATAATCATCAAAAAAAATTTGAAATACTGCAACATATCACCACCTTCACCTATGGGTAATTCAAAATTACCCGAGGGAACACCTTGAAAAGGATATCTCAATGGTGCGGGTGGACGAGGCTTTTGTGTACTGTCTATCTCATACCATTGTTGCAAAGCAGACCAGTCAACAGGACTATCAGAATTTGAACTACACTCACCTTCTGAACATGACTAATCACTACCAGATTCTTCTTCTATCTCGACACTTTCTACTTTACTGCCACTGCAATTACTGTCATCGCTATCCATTTTCTTACTTTTTCGTAAAAATCTAGTCACGTTTCAAACCATTACACAGTCTTTGACCACTGTCCTAAAACAAAAATCTGGGTAACAAATAAAGGAGCAAAATCGGAGAGGATGGAATTACAAATGATACACGGGGCACTATCTAGTGAGTGCAGCTGAAAGCATCACAAGGAACAGACGCGCGATACATGGAACGCAATCCAGCGAACGCGGTTGAAAGCGTAACAAGAAACAGATGCACGATACATGTCACACGATCTGGCGAGCAATGTCACGCGGGAAACAGTTAAGTGGTAAAGGGAACACATGTACGTTATTACAGACTTACAGTACTGTATTACAGTATTTGTCAATATTTTAAAATTCATATCCACATTTCTGTGTATCCTGTATGAACTCTACTTTTTAACGTTTTACGTGTATATTGGATTTAGTATATTCTTTTTTTTAGATCATGTGATACCTGAAGTTAGTGCCTTAATTTTTTTATTTATGTTTTACATTGCAAAATTATGTAGGCTTCCTACTCTTTATGCAATATTATTTTTACAAACCAGTGTAATCTCAAAAGTGGGGGAGAAAAAAAAACATAAATTACAAGAGAGAAAAAAAAAATTTAACCAAATTACTTGACATTCTGTTATTTAATACTTTTAAAATGTTATTTTTTTATATAAACCTTTACAATGCTAATATTCAAATTAGCCTAACAAATGTATAAAATGTATTAAACCTCTACTTATAACAAGTGTGTGTTATACAGTAATATGCATATGTATATTATATTGTTAACGTTTCACGTATTATAAATCCCATCCCTGTATGTGAGTGCTACGAACAGTGTTTGCACAACATTCAGCAACCACGAACTTAAGTCTCTGTGGTGTGTATGTGTGTGTGTGTGTATATATATATTTTTTTTGTAACGCCTTCTGTGCCACAAACAGGCCTTATCAGAAGACGTTATAAAGTTAAAGTTAAGCTAGGGTTGGCTTTAATTGCAAATCAAATAACTTCAACACAAAATCAGAGTATTCAAGTCAAGGGTGGATTCAGTGAAAACATCTGGCCGCTTAACTTAGACATTCACAATGGGGAACATGCGTGTGTCGGGTATTTAACTAAAAACATTACCAGCATTTAGATTTACTGTTAAATGACATGTAAACTTAATGCAGAGACTTAAACAACATCTAACATTTAAAAAAACGTCGCCGTAAATGTAAGAAATTCAGAAATTTCCAAACGTGATGAGAACGCTCTGTGATTGGCTTGACGTCACTAGGTGAAATTCGCTTGGCGGGAAGTCACGTTTTCGTAATCGAGGCAAGGCCAGTTATGTTGTTTACAGTTTCGGTATTTTAATTTAGGAGTTACAAAACTACTTGCAGCCACAACACGTTCGTGTTTAAGCCTTTAAGTGTGTAGTACGGTGGATATTTATCGTGAGGGTAAATTGTGTTGCAGAATATTCGTTTAATACAAACAAATACGTCTAGCTAATGGTTTGCACCATTTCAGGGCCGCATTTATTGCCTAATTGTTTCTCAGATCTCGCCTGAGAGAATATCAAATGAAATGCGATTGTGGCGTGAGATTCACACTAAAATATTAGTTGTTCTTCGATATCGTACTTAACATGTTAATAATAGTTTAAATAATCACTAGCCTATTCACGTATCATTTTCGTAAGCCATTTCCAAAAACTGAACAGCTTCTTTTTTCCGACGCTTCTGCTCGATTGTTTGCCTCTCGCGTAATAAATTATCCTTATTTTATAAAAATGTGTGAATTTCTCTTACGTTCCTTATCTGGAAATAGGATACATGAAATATTAAACGTAAAAAAAAGTGTGAAGAGTGCAATGGTTCGTTGCTATGTGCTTAGTCGTAACCACGCTTACATTTTAAAAAATATATTTTTACTATCTACAAACGTTAACTCAAACTCAGAATAACTCTTAATTGTACGCATTTGTAGTATATATTGATGGGAACTGAATTGCAAACAATATCTGCTAGGCTTTACAATATTTAGATATAAAATTAATACATTTTATTGTGTTCTGCTACCTACCGTGACTTCTAGAACTACTTGGGTTCTTCCACGCTGCTGCTATCTACCGGTAGACCTCGAACTATGCCAGGCTTCCCTTAATGCATGAATGCTTTGTGCTAGTTATTTACTCTGACTAATATTTTATTGATTGCCTTTAAGTTAATATTTGTTTGTATATATTAATCTTTCTTCTGAATTACTATCTGCGTTTATAAAAGTAACCTGCTTGGGTCTTACTTGTATCTCTTAAATCCCTCGAGTTTAAATAGCGCTAAGTTTGTGTTTAGGTCACTCAGATTACATTTCACAAAAACAATTATTTGTAGAAATATAATGTATTGAACCTACGTCCAAAATATTATGTGCAAGCATTGACGACAAAAATGTAAATTATTGTAGTGATGAATCGCTATTTTGCCGAATAATTTATATCCACTGCTTTGCGAAATTTGTTACGTTTTCGTTCAGGAACAAATAACTTCCCGATTATTTTTAAGTACGTATTAAAACACGTGCTATATAAGATGTGAACATCTTTCATTTTGCACCAAGTCAAGATTACTTTAACTTCCTGTCATACTTATCGCGATGTGCGCGCGATTGCTATGGGCGGTAGGCAGCAAGCGGGCTGGAGTTTCACTGGATGGCATCACAGCGAGCGCCATGCTGAAGTCGTGCGTTTCGGCGGGCTTATTACGTTAGGTTTTTTTGCAGATTGCACTAGAATCAACGCATAGAAATTAAAAGTAAAATGTGATTATTGCTTAAAAATGCCTGCGAAATCGAATTAAAACATTAAAAAGTTGCGCATGTTCCCCATTTAATACTTTGTAAATTTATAACAACTTCGGTTCATTTGCAATATACCAACTGATCAGAAATGTAGATTTTGACACACAACAGGGCACAACATTTGTAGACAAAAATATAATATAATTCGCCAACAAATAAAGCTTCAAGTTTGTACGTATTTACAACAACAATTAAATCAAATATTTTGCACGCCAAATTGAATTAAAGTCCATCCAGACAGTTTCATAATAACATTTAACAACTAGCATTGAAAGTCACAGAGCACAATATTACTTGTAGATAAATTTTGATTACTTTATACAGCAAATAAGCAAATTTCACGCTATACTTAGTGGTAACCAATCAGCAAAGCCAAATAGTGTGGGAGCGTCACCAAAGCACTATACAGCGTCAGGGCGATCATATCAGATCACTACAAAAAAAAATATTATATGGACTCCATACCTGAATAAACGATAACCAGTCTCACGTGCAAAATGCCCACCAAAAGGCAACTGAACGGACCAAAAACAGCCCTTAACTTATGCAGAGCAGACAACCAAATAGAGCAAGTCCATGCCCCATTCGTCTCGTAAAATTCTTGCAGCATATTTACGTCAAAATCGGACTTGCTTCAACACCAGGCGCTAGTAACTACTGTATTACAATGACGAGTAAGTTTTCATATACCACAGGCAAAATATAATATAAACAACTATAACGCCTAAACTCGCTTACAATCTTGTCAAAGTACCCACTTAGTAGTAACTCTCCATGGTAAACAATTAACATAAACAAATTCAGACACAAGAGAAAGACACTGACACACTAGTCCTCAATCGCTCGTGCCTTATCCAAAAGGCCACGAGTCGAAACGTGGCAACCTGCGACTTCCACAGTCAAAAACAGATGCAACGCGCGACTATAATGCAACAAGCGTTTCTCCTGTTGCAGCAATAACAGGACAAATGCTGACAATACAAATACGTTCATCAAGCTACGGAAAACACACGTTTCTGCTCAAACGAAACTTGCATTCGCCGACTCTGCGATACAGAGAGTAATTTCACTCGCATGCGTCTTAACATCAAGTTGCAACCACCTGTTTCCCAACTTGGGTCAAGCCAACTTTCTCGCGCCACAGCTGAACATCAATTCTCTCTTGTCCGGCAAAAACTACTTCCAAATTACACCACGAGCCCCCAGAGCACAGGATTGTCGGCGGGCTGCATGCGCAGTTAAGCTACATCTGATCCACCTGACTCGTAGGACGTCCTATCCTTAGTAAAAGCAGCAGACCAGCTGCAAATCCCATACCTAAATATAGGCATATACTACCAATGAAATGAATATTTCTGGCATTGCAGAATTGTTCATTTCAATCAGGGGGTGGCCATGCCGTATACTGCCCAGGCACACACTTGAAGTCAGTGTATTTGTGCCCTTGTTGCTTAAACTATTATACACGTGGTCACTATAGTCCATAACATTGTTTCTGCCATAAGAGTCAATATATCTTACTCAAAGTTTGAAGCTTTGTAAAGTAAAAATGATCTATCGAATAGCTGATGTGCTGTGTTTATCTTAGTCTATGTTGCTTGGAGAACAACATTTTGAAGTAAAATGTGACCTTAACAACATGACTCCATTTCGAAACACATTTCTGCGAGTACCGACATCACCTACTGTTTCTAAATGTAAACTATTGTTGAACTAACTTCATTCATTTATGCTAGTTTCTGCTATTTGTTTAACACTTTGTGTGCAAATTTGTTAGTTTTATTGCTATTAGCAAGCAGTTGCACATCGTCAGTGACGTTCATATGCATAAATAAACAACATACGTGGCCGTATTTTCAGATTAGTTCGCTAGGTCTATCTTGATAAACAATTGTTTAACCACATAATTTTCACTATGCAAGTATGAAACATGGCATTTTTACTCATTAAAATGTAACAGTAGCAGATTTATTTCACATACCTGTTCTCTCTTCACACCCGAATGCAACGCACCTAATTGTTTTCATTCAAATCTGTTCATTCATTCTACAGTATCAATACCATAAGAGGAGCTTACAAAAACCTTACTCGATTTACTCGATGCTGTATGTTGGTCAACAATAACACATTGTTCGCGCTAAACTGGCATATATATATACGTTGACTTCAAGGAAATCCCAACATACCATCTCCTGTATACTCCTACCTCCATGAATTGAACATATTTATACACAGCAAGAGAGGCCATGAGAGAGAGAGCATGAAA
The DNA here is from genome assembly GCA_003012365.1 of Medauroidea extradentata. Classification (NCBI taxonomy): domain Eukaryota; kingdom Metazoa; phylum Arthropoda; class Insecta; order Phasmatodea; family Phasmatidae; genus Medauroidea; species Medauroidea extradentata. Next base: position 19,011 of record PNEQ01109721.1, read on the forward strand.
GAGAGAGTGAGCAAGAGAGAGCATGAGAGAGCATGAGAGAGTGTGTGTGAGTGAGAGAGTGTGAGCAAGAGAGTGTGAGAGAGCATGAGGGACAGCATGAGGGAGGGAAAGCGTGAGAGCATGAGAGAGAGCAAAGGGAAAAAATGTAATTACGGTTGGTGTAATGAAAATAATATTAATAACGCCATTGAAAATAACTTACATGTTTTATAGTGTTCAGGTGTGGTATATGAAAAAGCTGTGAAATAGATGTTCTTTCTCTCGTATCCTGTACCTAGATATGTAGGAAAAATATTTTACCAGGAAAAACAGGCTGAAGATTACAGGTAATACAGTATAAGATTTTTTGTTACTTAAATGTAGACTTGAAAGTTTTACGGAAGACATTTTTAATGTTTGTTTCCAGAACTTAGCAATTACACGTTATTAATTATTGATTTATACCAGAATTATTTGTCAAACTGAACTAACCTTCAATATGTACTAGATGCTTCTCAAATATATGGTATTAAATACAGTGAGACAAATATACCCTACCCCATTATCTTCAAAAGACTCATTCTGTCAGTTTAGTTAAACTGTGGTCAAAGTAAAGCAAATATTTTGTTTTCTTTTGTCTCATGAGTAATAAATATAATCAATTGTGCACTATCTTGTGGCATAGGTATAAGTAAAGTTGGCAATTTTCGCAAGTAATTATTGTAATATTTTCTAGTCAACATACCTACAAATTGTGTTGTAAATGTTTATGTATTTTTGCATTTTCATATGCTCGCAACATTACACTTAGTAAGTTAAGGCCATAATCTTTCATTTATTTTAAACAATTGCCAATAACTCAACAATTTTTAACCAAATGCTTGGAAAAAATTTGAGACTGTGTACAGTCATACGATACACAATTTTGCCAGAGCGTTTTTTAAAATAATGTACCGTTTGCTAGCAAAAAATTTTTTCACTTTATTTTAGCTTATTTCGACAACAAAATATGTGCTATTTCAGAGGCAAAAATCTAAAAATCTGTTCAGTGTATTACAAACAGAAAAATTTGGATACAAATGATGATATATATGTGTTAAAACCGTAAGAATGAATTTTTGATATACTGTATGTATTAATTTGCGTTATAAAAATATATTTTCTAAACCACTGCAAAATAAAAGAGCAAGACATGAGACTCCGTTGATTTGGTGTCCGAGATAAAATATAATTATAAAATGGTAATTATAGCTGTCTTTGTTTCATTTGCAACTTTTTTAAATGAAATTATGCAAATGAAACAAAGGAAAATGTAACATGGACAGTGTTTGAGAAGTATCATAATAATTGTTTTCTGTTCTAACTCTTTAAAGTGAAAGTAGTAGAAGAGGGAGTTGTCACACTACTGTATCTCGATTTCAGCATTTTCGTCAGCATCCTCTCACTGCTCATTTTATTTACAAGCGGGGCTGCGGTGGCAGACCTCTTGCCTCCCACCAAGACTAACTGGGTTTGATTCCCGGCGGGTTCAGACCCCGGACTCTGAATTTTCGCATGTGGGAATTGTGCCAGACGATGCCGCTGGTCGGTGGGTTTTCTCAGGATCTCCTGTACCCCACCCGTTCATTCCGGCGCTGCTCCATACTCACATCATATCACCACCCACCAGTGCTAAAGACCTCGATGTTAAGTGCTGACCAAAATCTCTCTCTCTATTTACAAGCTCATACAACCTCATTTCATGCTTCCTCTATAATTTCGAGGATTCACTGGACCTGAACTCTTTTTCATACCACTTCATTCCTTCACTTATTTCTTCTGGTGACATCATTCTCCTAGCCTAACAAACGTCATGCCCTTTGCTTCCATTTTTTCTGTTATTCAGTCCAAATCTTACGTTCCTGCTGCAAGTGTTACAACGGGCACAAAGTATGACCTGTACAATACTTGCTTGCACGTAAGTGGTACTTCCCTCTTCCATAACAGATCACTCACACATCTATAGAAAGCGTTACTATTGTTTCCTCTTGTTACTACTTCCTCCCTGTTTCCTCATTACTGTCCAACACACTACCTAGGTATTGTAAGCTGTCAAGGTGGTTCAGTTCCCCTCCGTTAACTTTTACCTTCTTCTTTCTTCTCTTACCATTTCTCGTGACAACCATCACTTCACTCTTTTTGGCACTGAAGTTCTTTCTGCACTTCCCAATTCTTCTGCCCAAACATCCAGATGAATTTGTATTTCATCTCATTTTTGCCCTACACCATTATGTTGTCTGCAAACACCATAATCTTCATATTCTGTATCCCTATTGTTTATTCCACTTTATCCATGATCCTTTCCATAACAGTTATGATCAACAGTGGTGACACGGCACTTCTTGTTTTACTCCATTGGTGATGTTGAACCACTCAGCCAGTCCCTTATATGTTGTGACATAGCACTTGTTCTCTGCTTACATGCTCTTGAGTAATTTATAAAACTTTTTTGTACACTGTTATCTCTTATTGTCTTCTCTGTGTAAAATAATGTTATGGACAGCAATAACGTTGTGGTATTGAACCAAGTAAAATAAGTAAATTTATTTATGTTGTTACAAGTGATATAATTCAGGTAACCAATAAAACTTGGTAAAATTAAATTTTCAGTCGTTGAATTTTTGTGTGTGGTGTAAGGTGTTCATAAATGAACAAATCCCAGTCAGTACTACTGAGATTTAATATTGAAAACAAAACAGATTGGGATTATGAGACCAATCATATTGGCCAGCACATGTTGAGACATAACTAGGTTCGTTGTTCACGTATTCAGTGGTTGTGGACTTGTTTATACAACTTACCGCAGAGACTGTCCCCAGGTAAACAGGAGCCCTCCCTTCTGATGGGGTTACCCCTAGAAAATAAAACCTGTGGAGCACATTAGCAGTGCAACTGGTTAAGGGCCTGTTTCACGTCTGGTTATGTTCCGATTATCGTCTGATAAATTTGTGGTTAGCAATGTTTTGTGTTTCTCGTGTAATGGTTAACTTAAAACTGTTGTTTAACTAGTGGTAACCAACGGTTTATTTAAACACAAGAAGTTCTGGTTACTGAGTTAATCGGAACATTTAACAAAAATGGCAGATTGTGTTTTTAAGCAACAAAACATAACCCTTGTGATGAAAACATGGTTATGTGTTACAAAATCTGAAAAATTAATTGAATGTGAAATTATACTAACAAAGTATTCATTTCTTGAATTTGTATTGGATAATAGTTTCATTGAAATGAATGTATCATTGCCAATACAGACATTTCACAACTAAGGTTAGACAGACCTAATTTTTTAAAGATGATGGTTGCTAACAAAACTCAATAGGCTATTGGTATTCCCAAACCGAAAATTTTCCTGCCAATAGATGACAATATTTGCCAATATGTTTTATCTGTACAAAAATATTAACTTACGTACTGTACTATTTCGAGAAACGTGTTTCATGTTGTGACATTGTTAATTAGCCTATTAACCTTAGGTTATAAATTGTATGATGCTATTATTTTCTGTTTTTGTTTTAAATGTTGAGAGGAAGAGGTTAATTATGGTTAGGTTAAACAAAATCCCACATATTTTCTGTAAATATACGTAAAAAAAAGCATTGAATTTTTGCTGGAACATAAAGAAAATTAAACATAGAACAATTTATATCTAAATTGTTTTTATTCAACGATAACAAAAAGCAGTAATTTTCAACACCTTGTTATTTGAAACAAAGATCGTTATTACTGAAAAGAAAGCTTCCATTAATATTTAGCTTCATGCATGAGAAGTTATGTTCACCAAATATAAATAACACAAACATATGGAAAGCTCCTTGCAGTAATTTTACACAAATATAATCTGAAATTACAAAGCAAATCTTGGCAAAATCATTAACGGTGAAACAAAATAGAAGTTTCACTGCAAGCCTGCTTACTTTTGTCCATGTTTACTACGAATTTTGACTTTCTCGTACAAATAGGTTGAAGTTAATTTCTGTGGCATCCCACATCACGCCTTGAAGAATTGCATACGCTCTTCGCTATTCTTTTTTCGTGTCTATCATTTTATGATTTCGTACTTTGCTTTTAAAATTCTGTCGGTACGCGGACACATGCCCGAAAGAGTGTTTGAACTCGGCGGCAACTGTCTCCTGATATATTCCTCTTCCTGTTTCCACGCACTGCAACTGTTTTTTTCATTTCACAATATGAGAACATTTTTCAACTATGGTAATTAGAAGTTCGTTTTCAGAGGTAATAAAACTACACTAGGGCTTGCACTTTTCGTCCATTGTTTACAAGCTAATGTTAACCGCGACTTAAAAACAAAAAACGATACAACACTCAATCACAACGTGAAATGTCACTGCATGGTTGCTAAATTTACATTAACCAGCACTTAGCTAATCATAACATTTGTAAACGGGAGTAGTGTTTTCAGAAACGCTATTGTTTTAACCAGTAGTTAAAAGTTCCGTTTATATTTATCATATGGTCAGGTAAACAATAATTTAAACAGACATTGTGAAACCGGCCCTTAAACCAATCCACTGCTGGTTAGACAGAAGTGACGATGGAGAAAGTGGAATAACATCTTCCTTTACCACATCCTCGAGAGGAAGCTAGGGATATGTCAACTTTCATAGTACTCACTCTACTAAATCCAACATACTCCACCATGACTACTTACCAGCACGAGTCCTTCCCACCCGATCGTTGAAAGAGGAAAACGTTTGTATTTGAATCATTGTACTTGTTACAAACATTAGTTCCTTAACAGAGAGACCAGCTGTGGTGAAGAATAACTATGCAGTTTTACTGTGCTTCTAAAATTGGCCAAACTTATGTTTGTGGCAGTTTGCAAATGCAGTGCGGGACACAGACCACCTGGACGAGCTGGAAGACCTGGTTCACAAGCTGCGGTTGAGCCCTACCACTGTCGACATGCTCCCATCCACTCCCCACGCCCTCATACGCCACTTTCTGGCTGCTGACCGTGTCGGTGAGCTGCTGCGTATTCTCAACGACAGGATCAATTATGGTGTGTTCCCAGACTACTATATGGCCTGTCTCCTCATGGATGCTTTCTTGAAGCAGCACAACTACACTGGTACATGGCCATATTTACGACTACCTAAACACAACTGTTAATTTTTCAAAGTATTCTGTTTGTGTATTACCGTATATCTATATGAATTCTGTTCGGTGTGTTCCTGACACAGCATGTGTTGTATTATATGTCAATTGAATGATACTAAAATATGTATTGTTAAACCAGAACTGGAACCTGAATTTTTTTTTTATTTATTTATTTATTTTTTTTTTTTCTTTCAGAAAACTAATGATGTTCTATTTGGTAATGGATATAAAACTTTGGGACGAACCAGGAATTTTCAAAAGAGTTAAGATTTTGACATTAAGTATGTTTAGGCATATATTTGTTTACTACATTTAAAGTTATATAATTGGGTGGGTTAGTTTCCAAATGGTGTAAGTCCAAAATGCAAATATTTCAGGAGAGATAATTTAAAGTTTGTGTCTGTATTAAACTTAAGGGGTTATGTTATTTATTATGTAATGCAATGGAAAAATGTAGTGGACTAGGACGCACGCCATTTGGTAAGTGAAGTTTTCGCTGGTGTCGAATTTCCACCTTTGGCGCGTGGAAACAGCATAGCAATAAGAGCCAGTGTCCCACGCTTCACGAGAAGCATATTGCCGCTATTCATTACGTGCCAAACTGGCGTGCAAGGTTTTCGTTGTAGTCTTTTTCTTACGGGACTTTTAAGCGGTGACCACAACATTTTATTTTTGAATAGTATGAAGTAAAGACCAACAGATGCCTCTCGATTTGCACTTTATGAATTCAGGTAATATTTTGGGAGTTACGGCAGTTTAAAAAACTTGTTTTTAGCTATTTTAAGAGGCCCGAAAATCCTGTTTCTAACAACCGTGCTGAATTTTTGAAAACATAGAAAAATAGTTTCAAGTGTGCGTTATTTTCGTAGATAAACATAATATGAATAAGTTAAGCGGTTTTGTGTAAAAAAGAATACGTGTAACAAACTGCAGTGCCATCCATGCATCAGTCGAGGACTCCTCTTAAGGAACATGTCCAACACTCTGAGAGTATAATTTTCCTAAATATTCAAATGCTCTTGTTTTATTTTACAAAATCGACCATTTTTGAATGTGTATTACTGCAAGGCTAGATAATGCTACTTCTGTTGACAGTTCGTGACCTGCTGCAATATTCATTTTTTTATCACTGGAAGTAAAATAAATGAAATAATTATTGCATACAGCTTAGCTCAGTGGTTAGTGTTCCGAGTTGTGAGCCAGGGTTCTGGGTTTGATCCCCGGCCAGGGAGAAATATTTACAGTTACCTCCCCTGGTTCAAGACTGTGTGTTGTGTTGTTATCTCATCCGTCATACTGGGGTAGGCAATGGCTAATCACCGCAGTATCATCCACACCTAGTAGAGTCTCAGGGGTTCCAACCTGCCTCTGGGCTGAAAACTCATCATCTCTCATCATAGTTGTTAATACTGTAGAATTGTTTAATAACGGATCTCTGAAATTAAAGCTATGCAATGAACTTTGTAGTAATAGGTACAGTTAGAGGTTGATTGCAGCTATTTTGTGTACCTGTCCCAGCTTGTACTTCATGCAGATATATGTAATAAATTGAGTGTGTGATACAGGAATTAATTCTGTGAATGAATATTTGTAGGAAACATGTGTAGATACATATTGGGTGTGTGTTTGCTAGTAGGTATTCACAAGAGTGGTTTTTGGTTCCTGTGTGCTGTATCTGATGCACTGTAATAACAAATTGATAGGAAGAAATTAAGATAGATTTGTTATATATTTTTACTAAGGATAATGATTGTATGTACATTTTAAATAATAAATCTTATTCAAACTTCAAAAACATTACAAAATTAAAACCAAATTAAAACCAAACTAAACAAGTGTGTAGCTTCTAGGTTCATATGTGACAGAGGCGGTTGGGAAAAGTCACTTTGTTGAATCGACTAGGGTATAATTTCAACTCGAGGTGTTTGCCAAGTGACCTAAAACACTTAACCAACACAATACACTCCTGAGCCGGTTTTTAATTAAGAAAATCCAACTGCCAGTGTCTTGCAGATTAGTGGAGGTGTTGAGTAGAAGTTAATTGGGCAGCCTCTTGTGTTTCCTGTTGATCACAAATATTTATCATCTCCAGCTGATTTGTGTACTTAGTGTAGAAAAAATTAAATAAATAGGTAAAATAGGTATTCTATAAAACTTACTTGATTTCAGTGATCTTTCTTAGGTAAAATAACATTCTTCTGAACAGTAGATGTAAATTAATTAGTTTTTCATCAAATCATTTGTTGAAAAGTGGCTGGAAATATGCAGCTAAGCTACCAGTTAGAACTTAATATTAGATAGAAACAAGCACAAGTACTCGCAGGTAAGGTACTCATGGATGGATACATATAGTTTGACGACACATTTCTTCTTGCGGAAGCGCGAACACAATCGTTCATTGGCCAAGCCAGGTTCTTCAGGTGAGAAATAAAATCTGTCGTCCAACTTTTTGTACAGTGAAACTTCCCTTAGCGGACACTTCCGAAAAACGGACTATAGAGAAGCAATACTGAAGTCGTGGACGGAGAATAGCTGCGGTTCCAGTGACATGAGCTGCAGTTAACGTAAATATGCACCACAAAACATTGGCATCAAACTTTTTTTAAATAATTACCCACGTCGATCTCGGAAACTTTGACACACGGCTCGGGAATATTTCACGTGCCGAACTGGCTGACGGTGCGAGCGAGAACGGGCGAAGTGTAGACAAGGCACACGGTCTCGTGCTCGCGTCCACCAGTGTGTGTGGATGAGTCACGTCGGCCAGCCAGCTGTATCGGCGCGTGGTAAGATTTATTGCTGTACATCGTCAAAAGGTTTTAAAATTTCTCCGAAAATACCACAAATATTCGGCCTTGGACTAGCGAGAGTTTAATGCAGTATAGAGTTAAGAAAATTATGTAGGTCTACCATTTTTGTATTAAAATTTTTATATATGTACTGTATTTTTTATATACTACAGTAATTCCTAATAGTGGACACTTCTCAATGCTGGACATTTTTTTATGCACCAGAGGTGTCCGGTATTGGGAAGTTTCACTGTATATGTACATCCACGAGTACCTACGTGTGAGTACTAGCGCCCATCTCTATCTAGGTAATATTACATCATTTGTTAAGACATTTTACGTAACTGGTTATTCTTTGGTCTGTTTCATTGAAATTCATGCTGTTAACAATATACTGTATAATTTTACTTCGTAAATTGTCAACAAATTAATTACAGTTATGTATGGTTTTGTGAATTAATGTAAAACTTTACAGAATATATTACCTAACTGCCTGAACAGAATGTGTTTTAGTACAATGTACAGTATAATATTTCTATTGATTATTCATATCATCTATGATGTCATCTTTTACGTACTATACTGAACCTACTTCAAGACATACGCATCCTTGCCTTGTAAATTCGTTAGCATGTCTGCTGATATCACTTTTTGTGCTTATCAACAATGTTAATACATATGTACTTAATTTCGTGATACCACAAATTATATTGATATATGATAAAACTGTAGTATTATCCATTGTGCTCGTAACAAGAAGCTCTGCAGGGTAATGTGAGCTCTACTGGAATAAACCTTTGAAAAAATTACTTCCTGTTAGTGCTGTTGTTACTGCTGGTAGTTCCACGTATTTCTGCATATTTAAATATAACAATTTGAAATAGAAGCCAAACTAAATTTACATATTTGTACAATATACCTATAATTTACTTTTTAATATCAAACTACTGTATGTTTGTTTTAATTGACCGCACAATTCAACTGACACTTGCGAACATAGAGCAACGTGTGCCTTTATAGTCTTTACAGTTTAAATGTGCCTGGTTTTTTAGTTTCTCTTCTGAGAAAATTGTTTGGCAACTCCAGTGTGCTGACCTTTAAACCATTCTGATTTTCTGGAAAACCATGTTCTCTGCAATCCAGTTTAAGATGCTCATCTCAAAAGGTAAATGACAAAATTAGGCAAACTTACACTGTACAGACTGTAATAAATGCTTCAGTCATCAGCATGCTGTCAATTTGCAATCAGCACCACACAGTTCATTGTTTAATTAGTTACAAAAATATTGCTAATCAAGTATTTCTATAAAAAAATTGAAATTACCATATTATACAATTGAAACAGTTCTGCTGCGTGCTAGTGCACGTCACAATGTGAAAATATCCTTGAAACCTTTGGACCACCTTTTTCTGTTGCCAAAGATTTCTCTCTCTTTAAGACCAAGCCTCAATATTCGACAACAGATGCCCTTGCTTCGTATTTCACAAAAACAGATTCTGAAAGTTATGCTGAGACAACCAGCGATGTTTCCGTAAAACAAATGCAAACTGCAGCCAAGTGTTGGTCAAGCAAAAAGAGAGCACAGTTACATGACATCTGCAGACATTTTATTTGGGAATAGCAACAACCAGTGATATTTACCGTATTTAAAATAAACAAAGCACTGGATGTTTGTCTGCTCCATCGTTCCGATTTGTTAGTACTCAGTAATGATGGTCCTAATATAGACAAAGCAGTTACTCCTCTAATGAACGATTATCTTGTTCTCATGGAAAGGAATGTAATGGTTGACAAAGCTACTTACATACAGTACACAATGCTTTCCGCAGAGGTGTTGTGGAGTTTGGAGGTGATGCTTCGAACCACATCCTTGTTCATGAATTTTTTTATGGCTGGCCGGCTCATAGGGAGAATTTTGCAGAAGTTCAGATAGTTGTATGTACCTCACCACGATTGTTCAGTACTCTGAAACCCTGTTGAGTATCTCGTTATTCCCAGGTTACATTTGTCCCATTTCTCATCTGACCAGTCTGGTCACACACCGTCAAGCAGAAACTGGCAAGGTCCCTGCCATACTGGCATTAATCTCATTTGCGTACAACATTTCATCCTATCATCAATGCAGGTGAAAGACTTATTGAGTAGTAGCCTGCTATTATCAAGCATTTTATGGATTACATTTGTAAACATAATAATGGGTAATGATTTCATTCAAACATAAGAATATTGTACAGCTTTTCAAAGACGAAACTATGAAAGCTTAAATGATGTTTCTTTGTAGAAGTGCTCATTTATTTACTTATTTTACTGGAACATTTAAAAAAACAAGAGCCTTAATAAATCTCTACTTGACCAGTTTTTTTTCCCCTTATCAATTTTTTCTTTGTTCGACTGTCGAGTCAGTAATGTGAACATGCCAGTTAGTTTCAATCCGTGCTTATGTTACCTGTGTCAGGGTTATCAGGGATGTATGACATAAAGTGCTTTTTACGTAACAGAAGACCAAGTGAGGTGGCACAACGGTAATACGTTGAACTGGCGTTCAGGAGAACCCGGATTCGATTCTAGCTTCTGCCGTTCTGATTTCGGTTTTCCATGGTTTCCCGAAATTGCATCACGCGAATGCTGGGATGGTTCCGTAACAGGGTTATCTTTCCTAGTTCTTCTACTTGCGTATAGTTGTCTTCAACCGCTCTAATGACATGCCTGGATAAGTTGTAAAACCCAATAAAAATAATAATAAATAGCAGGAAGTGTGAAAGTGATAATTTTAAAATTATGTTTTGATAGAAATAATTTTCAAATTATGTGTGTGATGGGTGAAGACAGAATTAGTATTTTGTGTTCTTTTTTTTAGATGGTAACAATTTTGTAAATTTTTTTGATTATCATTATTGTTTTGAATACATACGTAAATTTCATATTGTGGGCTATGTTTTTATGTGTAATAAATTTCAGTTTGTTTTTGGTATTCAGTAGCATTTTGCGGGTATCCAAAATTTTAATGCAGAAAAAGTATTATCTTAGAAGTAATGGGTATTCTTTATTTCTAACCATGCAGTTTTGTTTGAGTGGATTAGGGTACGAAATTATATAGATAAAGGGAAAATAAAGGTTGTGGTGTGATACGACCATATTTCGTACGTGACAATTCACTTTCCCATGATTGACTAAACTGTATTCTAAATGATGGAAGGCGACAAACTCAGATGAAACACTAGTTTACTTTGGTTTTTCAGGTTATCTGATTGTTAGTCAGTAATGGAAAAGTAGCACCTTGTAGCCTTCTGTGTTAAATGCATTTTAAGTTTTGAGAAACCAGAAAACATGAAGGTAAGTGGATGAAAAAATATTTTCAAGACAGTTCACATTTTCCTAAATAGGTTAATCAGAGTTAGTGCCACAGGTGATGGACACTCCCGTTCACAGTTTCCTAATAAGGTGAATAGATTCACGAGTGATGGACACACCCTGCTTGTGAGTGAGTGCAAGAGAGAGGCTGTGTATATGTGCATATTCATTATTGTATGCACATGCACATGTGCGTGTATATGTGCATATTCATTATTGTATGCACGTGCACATGTGCGTGTATAGTGAGCTATGTGACTGTATCTGATGCCTGGTATTGACATGTAACAGGTAGAGAATGAGTTGGCTTGGGATATATAGGTGGTTCAGAATAAAGTGAACTCTCTTGAAACCGCTTTCTTTTTTTCTTAAAAGATAATTTTCAGTTTCATACCACTTATTAATATAAACATAGTAATCTAAAGAACAGTCAGAGTATGTAGATTGTCCCATATTTAAAAGTTAACACATGATGTTACAACAAATATTATTTTTTAAGTATTATTTTAGAAAAGTTGGTCTTCAAAAGTGTTCAGTTTATCACGATCCACCTATACAGTGAAGGTACGGATATTGGAAGTGAGAAAAATTTATATGGAAATTTTTCTGTCACTAGTCTTGAAAATGTTTCTTAATGTGTTGTACTGTCAACTCTCGATTATCTGCTTGCATATCATCCATTTTTTGGCTTATCCATGGTACCTTAAAACATGATTTAAAAAAAAAATTGGTGTTTACATTAACCTTAATTGTGTGGAGTGTGCATTACTTTCTTTATGAAACTTCCTCAATTTTTCTAAGCATAATCAATTTAACATAATTTCAGCCTCAATTTAATGAGCATCATTTTACCAATTCCAGTGATTCTACGAGCTACATTTCACGTTGGCCCAACAGGTAATCAGAAGTTGACTGTATTTCGAAAGCAAGTACAGTATGTATTTCAAGCTGACCAGTTGCAGCTAAAATGTGGGAAGGTTATACACTTGCTGTAGAAGGGGACGAGTACCTGACGACTGTGTAGTGAAGTGTGTGTGCGTGTGCATGCAGCAGCGGCGCAGGTGGGCGTACTGCAGATGCTGCAGGAGGACTGGGAAGACGCGCTGACCACACACCTCGCACTCTATGCTTGCCACATGCACCTGCGGGAACCGGGCCGCTGGCTACCTGAGGAGGTTCCTGAGCCACCAGATGACGGGGAAGAGGTTAGTCCTACTATTTCCTACTATCTCCCACCCCCTCCCCCAATATTTCATCAAGTATTTGCTGTATCGCTTCTGTGCTGGTGCACCCTCTGTCAAATTTCTTTCCTCATGAATTCAAAAGAATGCAAATGCAAGACTGTGTTGATTTGCAGATTTACTGGAAAAATCATAATAAGTGTTAGCACCAGTATTGTGGGGTGACAGTTTCGATGTAATCCTGTACTCCTTATAAGTGGTGCTGAACTGATTTTGTGTGAAATATTGCTATTGGTCAGTATTCAGATCAGTTTGAATATATGTTTATTGTACAGTTAAATAATGTTAAATACTGAAATGTAATAGTACTGTTTATCACTTACAGTGTTATTTTAAACAGAAACTGTGCTCTTGAGTACTACTTAGAATATCATACCTATTTAATTTGAAGTTTCAAGTAGTAAGTTGATAGAACACCTGAACTCTCACTTTGTGCCAGGGATCAGAAAGATACTTTTGAAAAGTATCTCAGTTACAGTTACAGCTACAATTCTTCACTGTAAATGCTACCATTGTAAAAGTAACTAGTTACAGTAACAGTTCTTAGATAAGTAACTGCTGCTTACTTTTGAATTACTCTTAGCAAAAACATGATTGGGTAGGACCTAATAAGTAAAACAATTTTACAGCTCAAATTTTTTATTGACGTCATAATAACACAATGAACAACATGAAAACGCTTAATTTTCAATTGAAGCTTTCTGTATGAGAGATATGCGTCAACCTTTTTTAATAATTAAGGTTAGGGTAGCATAGTCCACGTTTATTCTGCTGGTATTCCGTTGTTCCACATCACTTTTCAATTTTATATCATGCACAAAATCAACGCAAGCAATACCATTAAACACTTCCTGAAATTCACTAGTAACAATTTCAGAAATTTCATTAACTTTCATAACCAAATTATACTGACAATAGCGGGAAAGGCCCAGGGTAAGTAAAATATATTAGGTAGGCCACTCCGGCCCTCTGTTTCCTCATTGGCTACCCGCGCGTGACGTACCTTGGAGGATAACTAAACATTCGCAGCAAGTAAAAGCTCGTGCGCCGAAAATACTTTAAAACTAAACACATCAGAAATCGAAAACCATTTTGTCTACTGACTTGAAATTTTTTACAGTATGTTTGTGAACTGTCCTGCCAATGATACTGTATGTTATATTTATATATGTCCATCAGATAGTTTTTAAAAAATGTTCAAAAGTGCTCTGTTCGCTATCGAGAAGGAGAAAATGCAGGGCAAAATATAGCAAGCGAGGAACTTTTTTGTTTTTGGAAATAGATGGGGGGTATCAGCAGACGAAATAATGAGGAAACTCTATAACAAATTTTGATACCCTTTTTGAAGAATTCCGTGAATGGGTATTCGTTTGATGGCAGGTAGAAGTTGGAGAATATTTCATCCGTACGCGGGATATATTGGCGAGCCGACCACAACATACTTCTCTCTCTGTTTATCTGCACAGAATTTATTACGTTAATGTTAATTATACAATTTATATTTTTTAAGTCGTACACAAAAGGTATTTCATTACAAATACCACCCCAAGGAAACTATTGGCCCAAATACTTACACAAGAAAACAATACAGTTTCGGAGAAAAAAAATTGTGTGCTTTAAATGTATTTTACTAGTGATGTTCTTCAAAAATTTTCTTTGATTTACTTAAATCCTATTTATACAAAAAAACGCATCAATCATAATAGCGAAATGTTGATAGCACAGAATCGTGCTCTATGGCACAATATTTCTAGCAATGTCACAACAAATTTACTACGAATATTACAGAAAACATATGTCACAGTCATAATTAAAAGTATAAAGAAAAAATGTACAATGTTTGTAACAATTACAACGTACACAGACCAACAAAGCTATCAACACAATGCAGCAATAGCATAATTTTCATTTAGTTATAGTCTATAGATTGTTTGCATAACATTGTTGAAAATATGTATTATTTACTATGTTATGACCTGCGCAAATAACCCTGTGCGTTAACAATATTTCTAGTATACTTTCACATCAACATTATGTTGACCTATATACCCTATCACCGCATAATGGTTGAGAAAGTAATATTAGTAAAAATAGAAGTGAAAATAATGTGTTCAACACTCTTGGCAACAAATTTAACGTTATTTTTGCTGATAAACATGTCCATATATTGTTGGAATAAAATTGAATGAAAATGTTGTTGAAAATATTTAAAATAGACAATAAACATTGTGTATATAAAACACACATAATTAAAAACCCTATGTCATACAATTGTAAAGGAATTATTTGTGAAAATCACTGCTAATAAAGTAGTATAATATAATCTAAATTTCCGCGCATGTGTGTATGCATAAAAAATATATATATATATATATCTATCACACATACGGATGTTGGTGTTGTAATGAAAATTTTACGTATAGGTTTTAATAGCTACTTATAAACATACATATTACATACATTCAATAGCAAATAATATGTGGAATAAATTCAAAATCTCTTTTAGAACTTGAGCAGTTATTTTGCAATCTTCAGAGATGGAACTGCATCTGGGTTCAATAATTTTCTTTCAGGTAGTCCTAAGAGTTCATTTCTCAAATCTCGTTGGTAATCTTCTTGTCGGAAATGTTCAGGACAAATTCTAGAATTGTCTGGATTAAACGTGTCGCTTCGTTTACAGCGCGATACCCACACTCGCCTCAGTTCCTGGTTTTTTGGAAATCTGTGGTATAAAACGCCTGTAGTCTTTGACCCCCAATTAGTACACTGTGCCATAGCACAGTTAACATTATAATTAGACGTTTTGCTCATTGTTAATCACCTAATCTCGTAATGAGTATAGACGTAAGATTGCGAACTGCAAGAACATTGCATTCGGCACTACAACTATCTCAACACTACACGGCTGCTGGAACCTTCCCTTTTGTCAGCACCAGGGAGTGACACGAGTGAAAGAAAGCGCAGGAGATGGGAATAATGAAGAGTGTTGAAACATTATTTTCTCGATAATTTTTGTATTGGTAGGGGATATAGGTAAATAAATGTTGATGGTAATTTTTACTAGCAATATTATTATCAAACAGGGACATTTGCCTCGGATATATAGTAAATAACACATTTTTGCAGTTATTTACATTTTGCTATTTATTTAAAAAATTCTTTTGCAACAGGTCTTCCATATTAGTAGCAAATTGGTTGCAACATTGGTAGAAATATTGTACCATACTGTACGATGTGTTGGTATCTGTGCTATCAACATTTTGCCATTAACATTGTTGCGTATTTTTGTATATAAAGAT
>PNEQ01109722.1:0-34832 GCA_003012365.1 Medauroidea extradentata
CACTTCGGACTGATAAGGTTGTACATTGTCATTGTTAGAAATACTGTTTATTGTGATTTATAATGTTTAATTAATTGATGGTAGACTTTTCTTGTGCTTTAATTGTCAAAGTTAATTAACGTGTCTGTGACACAGGAGTAATTGTGTGCATAACTAATTGTGTTGTGAGAGTTCTAGTTGATTACTGTTTTGTGTATTTTGTAGCTTTGTGAGCTATTAAATCCAGTACTTAATTTAACTCTTTTATTTGTAATTCTAAGACCTCTATCCCAAAGAACTCATGGGAATTGCCCACATGTAAAGTTTGTGCTCCTCAAACTTGTAACAATACATATAAGTTCTAACAGAGTCTGCACCATAGTTTCATGCTTAAGAAGGACAGTAAAACACACATTTTCACCATTTTCGACCGCGCGCGCGCGCGAGAGAGAGAGAGAAGGAAAATGAATATACATACACATGACCACCTATGAATGGCATTCTTAAGTATACACATCACTACGAATGTCGAATAGTTTTCGAGTGAACGATTATAGGCCAACGCTACGCATTCTGCTCGGCGTCCTGGGCAAGCCTATCATGCACTTAAAATGTGTTGCAGTGTTCGTACATAAATACGATTTGTTTACGGAGCTATTCCACATATGCCCACTGCCAAAATGTACGAAAAGAAAACACTTTGCACAAAAACGGAATGCCATTGTTAAGAGGGCATGGTACATAATTCAACGCTAAAAGCATTAATCTATAACTGTAGGTTTCTTGAAGCCAAATTGCGAAAATTAAACAATAGCAATCCTAGACAAAAGATTTAGCCAACGTTTTAAACAAAATAGTTTCCAGTGTTGCGAACTTCTGAGGCACAATCCCTGACGCCGGAACCTCGTGCATTTAACTGCGGCGCAAGAGATCACGCGTACGAATGAGTAATTATGGATAAATATTTACTCATAAAGTTGGCAAATACCATTATCTAGGATTGTCATTGAGTATTTTATCCATATTGGCTTCGAAAAAAGCGTATAAGTCAATTGATGTTTACGGCGTTTATTTACCTACCACACACTCTTAAAAGTACCGTGCTCATTAAAAACACTGAAGTCCTCCAACGTAGCTTAAAATGGTATTTCCAAGCTGCCATACTTGAATATGTACTTACCGGACGTATGCGAAACTTAGAAATGTGCACTGAACTCTGCTACAGGCTTTATAACAATAACCCAATGGAATGTTTCGTTAGAATGTACGCGATGTTCAAAATGACTTCCGTGAGCGAGGATAAATGCATCTGCTTTCGGCCGCATGGAATTCCTGATGTGCTGATGTATCCCTGTAGTATGGCGTATTGTATCAAGTGGCCCACTTGGCGGTGAACCGAGGAAGTAAAGTACATTGAAAAGAACCAATCCATTGGGTATTTGGGACATTTTTTGTACGAAGTGTTATTTACGATGACATTTAACGAGATGTAAGGAATTGAGCTCTACCATGGTAATTAAGCGTTTCCGGACAATGTCCATATCACATATTTTCTTTCTTTGTGTGTGTGGAATGTTTCCTGAAAGTTTGGCCGTACCTTTTTGTAACACCCTGTATAGGCTGTTCAATTTATATTGAGCACTCCTCAACATTTATAATAATCGAAAACTGTATTTCATTGGAGTAAAAGATGATTCGTTTTCACTGTTGGAAAACGTTTGCACTGGTTTTTAGTTCCGTAATCAGTTTTCGTATTGGAGGGAAAAAAAAACCCGCAGTGTTCACTCTTTATCGTAAACAGTCCATACCAATGATTTTGTTGAAGAAAAATAATCGTTCACCCACCACTACTAAAGTACACAATTCCCTATCTTCGGCTGCAATATGTCAGCGTTCAATTAGGTAATGTAACAAAGTAGCAGCGTAGTCTAGTTATTTTATAACGTCTTTGGGTACGACTGGCGAAGACATTCCGTAAGGCGGTCAGATGCCAGCCCAGTTCTCGCGCCGGGCCGTGCCGTAACTACGGTGCGGCGCGATAATTACCTGGAGGGCCAGCGTGGTGCAATTACCCGACCCTCACGGGAACTGGGCTTGTTAGCTGACGACGCAGCCACCACGAGTCCACGCGGGCTCGTGACGACGCGCCAATTTGCAAGGTGTTAACTGTTACACTGCAGAGAACAAGGGCACCCCGAGCCTTCTTCTCCGACCTACTTTCTACACACTGTCAACTCCCACCATCACCGCACTTGCACCTGATTTAAGTTAATTCTACTACAGGTTAGAAAATAAATGTGTTTCCTTACGAGACAGTTTGACGTATGGAAAAATTCTGCCACTAGTTTCGCTGCAATCGCTAACAGATCTAACGAAATACGAACACGTAGACAAATTAAATTGAACTATAATTGGGATTGGTAGAAGTAATTTAATTGAATTTTAAAGTGTAAACAAACCAATGTTGCGCTTTAAATTATCAAATAAATGTATGGTCAGTTCAGTTTACAACTCTTTCTGATAATAGCGCTCAAGCAGCAGGGAAAGTCCATGCGCCAAACTTTTAACATAGATCTTTCCAACCTGTAATATAATTAACCTAGACCTTATGTAGTGGGAAGTCCCATAGACAGGTGGGGAGGACGGAGGCCAAAGCCTCTCCCTCAACCTGTAAAAGATTTTAAATTTAGAACATTAATTTAATAACTTTATCATTTTGTCTCTGGGCATAGCCTACTAATAACACTTCATGTCGGCGACATAAAAAGCACGTTTCACTTGAGTGTAATTCGTATGTAGGCGTTAAGGGCGTTCAGTGTGACAAAATCATAATTTTATATTTTTATTAAATATTGTTAGTTTTATAGACGATACTTGTGAGTACATTTTCCTCTTAAGAAACAATTTTAACTCGCATAGTTTTCTCATAATGGTGCGTCAAAGTCAAAATTGGCATGTTCTGCTGCCATGCAAATAGTGAAAACCAATTGACTTACGTAAGTGAAATAATTCACAGTGAAATAACATATGACGGGCTACGTAATGAAACATTTTTTTAAAAATCCCGTGAACAATTTTTGTATTAAAAAAAATTTTCTGAATTTTCAACTTTTTTCTTGTATGTTTACAATTTTTAAAAAATTCCAAATATTACTTTATGGTCTTTAAAAATTCTTTATTGCATAGCTCATGGGATGTTATATCACAGTGAATTATTTTGTTTATGTAGGTCAGTTGGTTTTCACTATTTGCGTGGCAGCAGAACAAGCAAAGTTTGACTTTGTCGCACCGCTATGAGAAAACTATGGGAGCTAAAACTGTTTTGTAAGAGGAAACTGCACTCAGAAGTATCGTCTACTAAACTAACACTATTTCATAAAGATATAAAATTATGATTTTATCGCACTTGAACACCCTTAAAATGAGGATTATATACAACAATAATTTTATATCGTATGTATTATTCACGCCCACTCCGAAAATGAAACCCAATTACGCCATTGGTTAGCGGCCTACAATGAGGCTAGGTTACGTAGCTTACAGTTCTGCGCAGACCTGTCTCGGACATTTCCTCGTCCCCTGTGAGAGTATTTTAAGTTGCTGTAATTGAGCTTTACGTTTTGCCGACAGCGAGGTCACTGAAGACTATCGCACGTAACTTTGCATAAGAAATGGGAGAGAAATCTGCCAGGGTTTACGATAAGAAACCATGGAAAACCAAGAATCAGGATAGCCGGAACCGGAAATGGAACGGGGTTCTCCTGTATACGGTGTGCGCGCTGAAGAGACGGGCTATATGTTATGTCATAAAACTGGAAACCAGCCCATTGAGAATAAAGTTATTTGAAAACTGATCCCTTGTTCCCGTGACTGCATGCATAGTAGACAGACACACAGGGCGTGGCACATAATTCAACGCTAAAAGCATTAATATACAACTGTAGGTTTCTTGAAGCCAATTTGCGAAAATTAAACATAGCAATCCTAGACAATAGTTTTAGCAAACGTTTTAAACAAAATTGTTTCCAGTATTACGAACTTCTGAGGCACAATCTCTGACGCCGGAACCTCGTGTATTTAACTGCGGCGCAAGAGATCACGCGTTACGAATTAGTAATTATTGATAAATATTTACTCATAAAGTTGGCAAAATACCATTATCTAAGATTTTCATTGAGTATTTTATCCATATTGGCTTCGAAAAATGCGTAAAAATAAATTCATTGTTCAACGTTTATTTATCTACCACGCACTCTTAATACGTAGTCAACATCGACATATTTACAGACGGAATCAATGACTAAAATTGACAGGAAGCTGGTAACAATCCGCAACGAAGTACCAACCCCACATTCACTCGGAGCGATTTCGAAAAGAAGGCGTAAAACCTAAAATCAGAAAGCCGGACTAGTTGCCCATTGCATCAACATATTTGTACAATCACCGCCTAACATTCACCAAAATACAAGCAATGTTATAAGGATATCCTTTTGATAATAGCGTTAGGGACACAATCACCATACAGCGGTTCACATGTCCCTATGCGAGGGTAAAAAATTTATTTTAATAAATATTAACGGTATTTGTAACTCAAGTCGCTAAAATAAAAGTACGTGAAAAATATTTCCCTAATTTCTCGCCGACAACAACCGTTAAGTCAGCTACTGGCAACAATGTACAGATAAATAGCGAAACTGTTATTAATGTCCGACTATTAATAATTTTATACATTGTCATAAAATTCATCCTTAATTAAGTAAATTGCATTCATAAAGTAAGGGCAAAGCAAATATTTCTTGGTTACTGCATTGCTAATATTGACCAGGCCAAATACACAATATCAAATAATCAAAAAAAGGAAATGTGTTGTGTCCACATGGCGGCCAAAACCTGAAACAGCACTCGGCGAATGACACACACGCAAACCTCCTAACTGGGTGATTCACGGTGGAACATTATACACGTGAACAGAAGAGTGCTGTGATAATTAGTAGCTATTATCTGGTGACTGCTAAACCGACTTGTGACAACATCCAAATGTATTTTGCACATTTCTTGCAGTGAAGCGAAATACATTTCTAGCAATACTTTTATGATGAACATTTCTTTCAGTCGCATTGAAGAACAAAACTTCTACATTTTGAAGTAACTGTTTATCATGGCAGGGCTGATTTCATGACTGATTTATGAAATTTTGTAGCACAGCTGAATCACGTTTAACATGCAATTATGTACAATCCATTCGTTATCACTTAAGTTACACTCCTGAAGCTGGAGTTCCGCATTGAAACTAAGTTTAACTATACGCAGAAAATAAAGTAATCGATGTCTCGAAAAATACAAATCAGCAAAGTTGTCTATTTATCTTCGTAACAGTTTATAGAAATGATAATTTTTCCCCGAAATATAATTTATATGCATTCGCTTGATGCACTATACCAATATATTTCAGCAGAAAAATATTTCTCCTCCGCACCTGGCCAAAATCACTAACCCATTCCTACGTGAACCGCAAACATGTCAAAAACAACATAAGGGTTTCAGATTTCGGTTGCCTCAGCGCAATATTGGTATAGGTGGTTATAATTAAGTGTATCGTACTCAAAGGTTAACGCCTAAGATCACAATGTATGATAAGAGAAAATAATTATTCTAGGCAAGATGTGCTAACTTCATCTAGAACAACCTACATAAAGTACAACGCGAGGCGACAAACACTTGGATATCTCGCTGTGTTCAAGTGCAATAAAATCATAATTTTATATCTTCATGAAATAAGAGTTAAGTTTTATAGCCAATACTTGTGAGCACAATTTTCTCTTACAAAACAATTTTAGCTCAGCTCTCACAGTTTTCTTTAACGATGCGACAAACTCAAAATTTTCTTTTTCTGCCGTCATGCAAATAGTGAAAACCAACTGACCTACTTGAATATATTAACTCACTGGATGTTACATCCCATGAGCTATGCAATAAAGTATTTAAAATACCATAACGTAATATTAAAGTAAAGGAAAAAAGTTGATAATTCAGAATTTTTTTTAAAATACACAAATAGTTCAAGGGATTTTTAAAAAAATGTTATCACATAGTCCTTGCCATGTTGTTTCACTGTGAATTATTTCACGTATTTAAGTCAATTGGTTTTCACTATCTGCATGACAGCAGAGCACGCCAATTTTGATTTTGACGCGCCGTTGTGTGAAAACTATGCGAGTTAAAATTATTTCGTAAGAGGAAACTGTATTCACAAGTATAATCTACAAAACTAACAACATTTCAAATAAATATAAAATCGCACTTGAAGACTCTTAACACCCTCGTGAGTATCACGCGGAGAACTAAAATTAGCGCGTATTAAGTTCGTAGAGGTACCTTTTCTATGGGACTATAAAAGTGATCGTGATATTGTAATTATAGAAAGTATGACATAAAGACTAACGAAGGCTTTTATACTTACATTTCTAACTAATCAAGTAGGCAATTTCCCAAGATAGAGAACTCCGAGGAAAACGTTTATAGACAACTGAAGCCCCAAAAACATGTTTCTAATAGGCGTCCTGTTCATAAACCATACATGACAAATTGGACAATGTTACGCGACAAAGACCCAGCCCACATTTTAAGTCGAAAATAGAAATTTGCAGAATCATAGGGGAATCTGAAAACCCTGTCGAATTTACGTCATGCTGATGATGTAATGTCGCGGCATTTTCAGGTTACTTGTAAAATAACTTCGTGTGCCCTACACTGCACTTCAATGTTTCATTTTGAGGGTAGTTTTATGTTGCATAACCCTATCTAATTTCAACAGGGTTATCTTTTAACACACACTATATATTTTTTTATTTATTTATTTATTATGAACAAGTTAAGTATTTTCGCTTACTTAAAAAAATACATGCGTGACATGCTATCGCTGTGGGCACATACCAGGTGGTTCAGTATAAAGTCAGCACTTATGTAACCGTAGTTACGTTTTCCAAAAATAAAATAATTCATAGTTTCCAGCCAGATTTTAATACAAACAAAGCAACTTAAGTGACAATCAAAGTGTACGGTATAGATTGTACCATACTAAAGAGCTAGCGTCAAGTATTACTATACCAAGATATTTGCACTCCACTTTCTTTACAGGACTGTAAGCGGTCAAGCTGTTTTACCCGGCGGTAAGTTTGCAACACAGATTAGTTTAGTATGTATGCATTATTTATGACCAGTTAATTTGATACGCAGTTTTAAAGCAGTTAATATTTGTGTTGATAGGCTGGCAAATATTTCAAGCGTGCAGTAATAGCACTAATCTAACAGTTGATGTAACGTGTTCATTCAAAACACAGCCGCTCGTGATTTTGCATAAATATGGCTACCACAATAATCAGTACTTCCCCCCTCCACACTATTCAGTCTGTATGTATCCGTTATGCCCTGCATGCGATCTACAATGTTTGGATCTGCAGATGACAGGAGTTCTCGCCTCAAGACATAGACCATCCTCATTGAGGAAACAAGAGAGAATGCTACTACTGATCCAGGTATTATCGGAAAGAACTTCCGAAAATCAAGCATATAACACGATTGTAACAATTATTTTTAACCATACCGTAAACCGGGGTTACTTTGACCATTTTCGGGGCTACTTTGACTCTTCAAAATATTAGTTTTTTGTTATCTGGTAAATAAACAAATAATCTGAGCCGGGTATTTTAAATAATTCCTTTTATCCTTACAGCTAATGTTTGAAACTTTCGTCACTAAACAATATAAAAACCAAAATTTTGAGTGGTCAAAGTTATCCCGCAATGTCAAAATACGGTACCGAAATAAAGTTTCATCAGTAGTTGAAACCTTCAACTGTTCTGGAACACGCCAGTACTCACCAGTTGGTAAAGTTAATATTTCTCAAACGATTTAATATGCTGTGCGTATGACAGATCGCACGACGTGAGGTTGGCTTGGCTATGTTAATTACACACACTGCAGCGTATGCTCTCATTTCAAGCTAATTTACACTTTAGGGAACTGCATTGTGGCAACCACTATTGTTCGGTTGCATTTGACTAACGTGCGATGGTGCTTAAGGCCGGAAATATGGCCTTTATTTCCCACTTCACAAGCACAGGAGGAATGAAATACAATAATCTAGTTCCTTCGCGTGGTTGTCACCGGGCGCTGGCCAACACAAAAGTTTTCCAACGAGATAAGCTGCGAGCATAATAGCAAAGTAATCTATTTCGTTCCCGATGACAACCGTTAACTAGTGGCTAAAGTTAGGTTACGAAAGCGAGAGGCTGGGCGCGTTTAGTGAACTTTGTTAGTTAATGGCAAGGTATACATACATTTTCATCGGCATTTTTTATTTTCATAGTTGTAACATATAATCAATAAATAAACAAACATATATATATATATATATATATATATATATATATATATATATATATATATATATACACACACACACACACACACACACTTGCTTTAGACACGAATTGTGACTAAATTTTGCTATTACGGGTTACGGAATTCTTTTAATCAATAATACTTATTTTATGCACAATGCCTTGTCAAAGTCAACATCTGCGTGTTAAGATTTTAAGGACGACACTAAAACCAACTCGCATACAAAAATTTAAAAAAATTCTCTGTGAATAACGATGTTGTACGCTACAAAGTCTATATTATAAAATCACAAAATAACATATTTTTGTATTTAAATTAATATAAATGTTTTATCTCAAATTTCAGCTTTTTAATTAAATACAAAAATACTGTATTTATTGTTGTTATGTAGAACTTGTAGACTGCAATGTCCTTATTCACTGTGCCTTTTTTCAGTTTGATATGTGAATTGGTTTACACGTCGTCCTTAAAACCGTGCTATGCAAAATTTTACTTAGCAACCAATTATGCAAACATTGAAATAAAAAATTTCATAAGAACAAAATTGGGTCACAATTTATGTCTTGAACAAGGAAAAATATCTGGTACAAAATTAAAAATAAAAACGTAATAATGAGCTGCCTAATCTCCCAGTAGGTGAGGGCGCTCCAGTTCATTTGACTGTGTTTGTAATGGTTTTATTGTGATCCTTATGGTAGAGGAATAGACGAAGATGGTTTCCTATGTCCAGGGTGTTCTTTTAAGGTGGTGTCTCGCTACGCGTGTTAACTTATTTTATTTTCCGCATTTTTTTTTTCTTTGAGAAGAAAAGTGTGAGATGTACGATTACAGTCTGAATTCTATTTCTCTTGCACAACAGTACAAACACGGTATTTGAACATTTAACGAATATTTAGGTAGCAATCCAACAATTTATTTTATATTCTTAATTTTTCTCGTCTGAGTGTGGCCTAAATATACGATAAAAGTTCAAAATTGCGAGACTCGTACTTTAGCGTCAGGAAAATAGAATTCCCGTGATTATCGCAAATATCACACTTTTCTTTCTTCAGAATTTGGGAAACGACAAATTAAATAATTTAACAAGCGAGGAGAGACACCACCGTAATTGTACGTAGAAAACCGGACTTCTCCTCTTCAGAAGAACAAGACACAAGTGTGAGGCATCACTGTAAAAACTTCCTCGAATGTTTAGAAAGTTATTGTCCCAGACGTATTATGGTACAGTTACCATACTTCGTCTTGTAAATATGCAAACTTTTACAGTTATTACAATACAAGTCTGGTAACTTCGGTATACATTTGACTGTTTTATAAAAACATTTAGGATTGCTACCATGGATGTCTGGTAAACTATTCTACCATACCTACTATCTCAGCGCTCCTATACGCACGTCTGGTAAATTTACAAACTATTTTTTAAAGTGATAATATCTCACTTCGCCTGTTCTAACGCTCGGAATGTAATGGCTGAGTTGCTGGCCCCCATCACGTTAACAGCCATTGGTTAACACATTGATAAGTGTTTATTCCTAAACACACCTATTTCGCAATCATATCAATTTTTCCATGCACATAATATATATTTATAACATAGCATTGACGCTCTAGCGATTATATCAAGAACTTAACTATAAATATTGCAACAACACTACGGCAACTATTTTCTGGCGCAATCGTAATGTGAAGCGGTCAGCCAGCCAATTATTTTGACCCAGTCACTTACAATGTTTGTATTTGCTGACACATAATAAAGAAGTGAAGTGATTTTAGTCAGCACTTAAGGCCGTCAGTGTGTGAAATCAATAATTTTGTTTGAGAACAAAATTATGTCAGTTTTGTAGACATCACTCGAGACTGCATTTTCCTCTTATGGAATAATTTTAACATGCATATTCAAATAACGGCATGTCAAAGTCAAACTATGCACGACTACGGGCGCATAAAACTAAGGAAAACTATCAGACTTACTAGAATGAAATAATTTACTCCAAGATTAGATGTCGCGGCCTAATGGACAAAAGTTATGAGAACATGAAAGGGCGCGTCTTCGTATTTTTCAAATATTGCCGAAAATAAGGTTTTTAATGTCGAAAACTAGATACATCTAAGGTGCGCTGAAAACGAATACTGTTTTATTTCATTAAATATTTTCTTTTTGACCAATAGCTACATTTATCCTGATTACAACGATACCAAGTTTAAAGCAATGGGAACTGTCATCTCATTGTGGTGTATGTGTGCAGTAACAAGTGCGCGTCACCTTCTAAAACGCGACGATTTCTTCCGCTCGCCATTCTTATGGGTAGAGAGCTCAAGCGACGTAACCTCTCCCTTCCACGTCATTCTTCAGATTGAAGCGCGAAAGGAGTGCGAACTAGCATTTATAGAGTATCCGCTTTAGCAGTCTATTTACATGAGTCAGAGCAATATACCGAGTTTCATAAGAATATGAAAGTAGTCTTGAATAGCCTTAACATCTAGGACTTTAGCATTGGGGGAGGGGGGGGGGTGACATGATGCGAGTGTGGAGCAGCGCCGGAATGAAGGGCCGAGGGAAGCAGGAGATAGCCCAGAACAACTCGCCGACCAGCACGCGTGCGGAAATCCGAGGACCGACCCAACCGGGAATCGAACCCATATCGCCTTGGTGGGAGGAGAATGCCCTAGCCACTGCGCCAACCACGGTCCTCACATTACATGAGCTACGATAACTGTAAAGTGTTGTTACACACAAAAAGGCAGGCTAATGGTATGACAAATCATGAAATATTACAAATTAACGTAAAACAACTACACACATGATGAGGCATGCATAAACAAGTGACGTGAAATGCAACTAAAGGAATACCACAGTTCGCAACTAAGTGGCACGTTTAATGATACTGTATGAATTTGAAAGATGACTTCAGGGATATATTATTCGTAATAAATAGTATTGAATATCGTAATTCGCCTACTTAATAAACTTCATCAGCAATGCAATTCAGCACTTTGCGTATTGCGTAGTCTTAAGGTAGCTGTACCTAATTAGGTTTCTGTGAGATACACGCCGGGAAGACATACAAACGTAGTCGTTTTCAACCTCAGTTTTGGCACTTGCATTTCTCTATACAGATATATTAGAGTCGTATTTAGGCACATATCATATTTTATCTTTATTATCTGGCAATACAAATATAGGGTCATGTCTTAAAGTCACGCGTAGCCGAGTTGCTGAGGAAATGCAAGCCGCTTGAGTAATTTTAGAGAGATACATTTTTCAAAAATTCTTTAATGACGACGTAAATAAGAGAAATCAAGAAAGTTAAATAAAACCACACAATTTTTTTTTTTGCCGCAGATGTAGCTAACTATAGATGACTCGTAATAAAGTGAACACTCAAAAAAGCCCTGATTAATTTATATTTTCTGCCAGCTTATATCTTTCCGCGACATGTAAACATCAACATTGCCACGTGCTTTTATTTACGTAGAATCGTGCAATGTTTACAACTACATTAAACTGCTGCGATAAATTTTAGCTACAATATCTACTCATTAAATGCACGGGGCTGAATGTAAAATATAATAAAAAGTAACCTTAGTTATAAATACCTGCGCGTTAATGTCTCATAACGCTGGTTTCTCTCCATCGACTAATTGATACGACACGCACTATTGCCGTTCCGAATCTCGTAAATGCTGGCATATTTTATTTGAATTTGTAACTCAAAACCGCCACTAAAACAGTCATGACACACGCAATTCAAGAATTCAAATTTCGTTCAGTTCTACTACCACGAACAACGACGACGCACTTAAGTAACAATAAATATCGTATTTTCTTAATATGTGAAATAAAAAGTATGTTGTTTCTAGGCTGGCAAACGTAAAACATAATTTACAGAATACCGATGGTTTCACATCATTTGGCAACGATATTCACAGTTATTTCCAACACTTTTGAATGTGTATACATTCACGCAACGAACAAATACACGCAAATTATGCACCTTGACGAAGCGGCGAAAAAACGACGAAAACCTAACTCTGATGCCACCTGTCGGTGGAACTTTCAACTGTCTCGAAGCGCGGCGCAAGCTGTAACGAGCAAGACGACATGAGGCCGATGACAGCGTCACATTATCCTGGCGCCAATCGAGTCTAACTATACTGTAAGTAGAAATGCCAATAAGATCATACATAAATATTTTGAAGTATATTAAATACAGACAGGTCGAGTTCATCATATGTTCTTTCACTAATGTTGTATTCAAATAGGAAAATACAGGGAACTACGTACAATAAATCGCTACCAACCATACAAGCAGTAAAATAACTCTTGTTAGTGGTGATGTATATGCAGTAACGGCTAGTGATTTTTTTTCAAAGGTTAAATCTTTAGTGCTCACTTTATCCCGAATGACCTATAAAAATGTTTCCGAAAAATAGCGTGGTATTTACTATTAGAATGTCGTCTCAATTCCACACATTAGCGAGAAAAGTAACACAACTAAGATGTTGCGCAAACTAGATATTTGTTCTTCGTTCAGTCTAATGGAAGTCACTCCACAACGCATTCGAGATGATATAGTAGAGCCGCGACAAATGGACGTCTAAGAGGTAAACAATGTTATGTATGACTTTTATAAAATTTAATAATTTCAGGACACTTACCTTTTGTGTCTAGTACAAGTTCGATGCAATACAAGTCAAAATGTTTGTTTCTGAAATAAAGTTGGTCGTCCGTTACGTATATAAAGTAAATTATGTCTCGCATTGTAATTCACAGAAAATATTGTTAACGGTAAGTGGTCACAGAACTGTCAAAATATGAAATATTATAAAACCCCAATATTCATTGGCACGGCGATACATATTACGAAACAATTGATACTAACCTGAGACTGCTTGACACACAAAAATAATGCTCAATTTTCAGAACATTGCATCTAATAACATTGTCGTATGATAAAAAAAAGTTCCAATACATCTGACGCGGTATTTTTTATTAGACGAAAACATAGTTTGACAGTATTCGACATAGTTATATAAAACTACGAATTTTTCACTGTTAAAGAAACTTAACTCTCGGGACAACAGTTTTTATATAAAATCATTCTGAAAATGCGCAATGAAAGTTACAATGAACTGCAGTACACAGGTTAATTCAAGTGCAGTTACATCTCACATACGACTTATTTGAAGCATGACAAATAAAATAATAACCATTGATATTTTATAAGTCAGCGTTGCTCGTATTCGGGCACAAACAGTCGCGTTTAAACCACACCAGTTAAGCAACTGGGGAACTGTGCAGATTGTTTATGGCAACCCATGTTGATAAGAGTGTCTCGTAGGTAAACTAGATGTAGCAGTACAACTGCCAACTTTCATTTAACCAGAGACCCACATATATGAGATGTTTTTTCCTCAAGATGATGTAAGGAATGAGCTCTGCGTGTGGCCGTAACTACTCGTGAACCACCCTGATTACACGAGATGTAGCAAAGGCAGAAAATAATTATTACGAAAGACAGTGACGTATTTTTTACTGGTTTCTGCTATCGTCCGTCTCGTGTAAAAATTACTTTTTTTACAGTTGTATAGATTTTCAAAGCAGTTCCCATTGCAAAAACAGTACAGTTTGACAAATTTGGTTTCTGCACATAAGCACTCGGCTGACTGCTTAATTATGGAATTACGTCTAGCTTGCATTAGATTTCTAATTTTTGCAGTTCTGAAGTTTGGTCACGTGTGCAGTTCTATACGGAAATAATTTTCATTTTGATAAACTACACAGTTTGCAGTCAGATGAATCTGTTCGTGCAGAAATTAATTTGTGGTAGAGGAACACATTGCTTTTCCCATTTAAACAGCTGTAAAAGGAAGCCAACACAACGGACAAAAAAATGTAATTTTTAAATGAGACGGACTATACGCACGTGTGCATGCAGTACTACCAACTACCACGGCACAAAGTACTGCTGAGTGCTGTACGTAAGACGTATGTAAACAAGCTGGCCTACCTGAGTGTACGCCAGTGAGCCAAACACAGCGGTGTTGCTTACCTGAAACAAAACAGAAGAAAACAATCAATTACCTTGTAGGGCGCGATGACCGCTAGGTGACCTCTGCATGACTGTGGCCACTTGGTGCCACTGCACTGTACTAGTCAGTGGTCATTGTCCCACACAGGAGACGACACAAATACTGTCACAGGTTCGTGACGACCCGCACAAGATAACTGTTACACTATCGCTCGTCCTCATACAAGCACGGATAACACTACTAGCTGTTGCTGCAA
The DNA here is from genome assembly GCA_003012365.1 of Medauroidea extradentata. Taxonomy (NCBI): domain Eukaryota; kingdom Metazoa; phylum Arthropoda; class Insecta; order Phasmatodea; family Phasmatidae; genus Medauroidea; species Medauroidea extradentata. Next base: position 14,672 of record PNEQ01109722.1, read on the forward strand.
GACAGAAGCGCACATACACAAGCCAACATTTAGCACGCGACTCTGCATCAATGCATTGTTGCATGGAAAACAAGGAAAGTTACACTGTCCATGGTTCCTGATACAACAGAAGTTGTTACCACCTTGAAGTTACAAGTACTTACTGACAGCAAACTGCTTTCATGAGGAAGGCCTATGTGTGTGAATGTTTAAAAAAAAAAAGTGACACAAACTTTCATAATGCCAGCTACTGAACCCGTGTTTCAACGTCACATCGTAACCAATAAGAGAGACAAAAATGAACAGCTTCCGTTAATGTTTAGAGGCACTCATATTACTGATACTGCCTAACAGCAGTTCGCCTAGAGTGAAACAATGTTTAATAATAAACCAAGTCATTGCTAGAAGCCAACCCCTTACTTACCAATAAAAAGAAGCACATTGTGTGATCTTTGAACGACTGCTAACAGACCTCAAGACAACAGATGCTTATGTTACTGTAACTGGTATCTGTTCTCGTATTCAGGCTCATGTACAGACTGAGTAACTCCAGTAGACTTACTGACTACAGCTTACCGCATTTTCATTTGTTTTTCGATTCATTGGGCGTTTTTCTGCGCTATGGCAACATCGCCCGCAATGGCGTACGTCCAAAAAACTTTTCTGTTCATTTTAATTATAACAGTCCCTAATTTCTCTTTTTTTGTAGTTGGCGCAAAAAATGTATTATGCAAAACTTTCCTTCTAAACAATTTCTAAAAAATTTTAATTTACACCAGGCAACATAAATTGTGTTAAATGAAATTCGCACTGTACTAATACTTTCAAAATGAAATAAATAACTTGTATAAATCTCCTCAAGCGAGCTGCCCACGTGACCGACGTAACGAGAGCGAGGCTCAGCCATGTTCGATGGTATCTCTTCCGAACACAACATACCATGCATATATGAGAGGATAACATTTGTACAGTAATAAAAAGGTGGGGGAAAATAATAAGTATTATTCGAGAATTTAATACTTTTTCCCCACTGTTTTCAGAATATTGAAAACAAAGTTTAACAGATCCTACAGCATCGTGGACCACAACATGTGCGGATGGGCGACGACACACCTTACTCTAGCCTCTATATGCAACTGCTACACAATGCGTGCAGTCGTCTCTCGCCGGTAACTCGCATCTATGAGACATCCAGTCGTTGCCACATAATTCTATGACGTAATATATGAGATAAAGGTGTACTGTACCGGCCTATACCTTTTAAAATTCTGAACCAAGATTATAGTACCTAAAATTGGAAAGCAAAAATTGTAGTTGAAAATAGATTTCGTAACATAATTAACTAAAATGTTGAAAATAACCTTAAATATATTTTATTCGACGGCGATAGGATGTCCCAGAATTCAGTATAACTTGCTTTGAATAAACTTAAGGTAAAAATGAATCCAGTAACAAAAAACTTTATTGTAAAAAAAGTAGGTTGTTTGTTATCAGTTGTCTTAAATGTTTTTATCACTGGTTATTCATAAAGGTAGCGTCATTTTGAAAAATAGAGAGCATCCCATGCCTTTTTATACTCAACTGAATTTTTTGGTTCTTGGCCAATGATTTCATTATCTCAAGATTACTCATAAAATTATCTTATGCTGAATTGCGGGACAGCATATCGCTGTTCCAACTTAATCTTTATATTTAAATATTACGTTTAACTTCTTGGTTCATATCTCTATAATAGCGATTTTTTAAAAATAGAAAACGTGATTTGAATTGTTTTTTTAGCCCCAAAAATTGATGATATATGTAATGATTCATTTTTAAATGGTTTGTCTGAAATTTATACTGGAAAAAATTTGTTTCTGTCGCAGCCAGATAGCTTTTACCTCCATAATGGACGAGGATACCAGGTCACAGATATGAAATTATTGTACTGTCACTAATTCTCAATATGCGAGTACAATTTTCAATTATTCGGACGCCTGCAAGAGGGTCAAAATTGGACTGAAACAATCTTTTACGTTCATACATATATGCATGCATACTTGTAACACTAAAAAATACGTCTAAAACTAAAAATAATAAAAGCTAGTTAAAACAAAATTTATGATAAAAGTAATTAATTATTTCAAAATGGTTTGTATAATGGTTTTGATTTAAAAAATATTTCTTGACGCAGTCAGATGGCAATTTTTTTATAATTGGTGAAAATACCATGTAGGCCATAGGCATTAAGTTGTTGAACTGTGATCGATTAACACAAGTGAGAAATGTCGAATAAGTGGATGAAAAACCGAATCGAACAGATTGTTTAACACCATAAGGGAATAAGGTGGGTGTAATGCCACCCCGAAAACAGACTTGAGTATCACATTCCCCCTCTCCCCCCAAATAAAATCAATCGAAAAATACTTGTATGTCCAGACATCGTTTAACCAGTATTCTCGGTTTTGTTGCTTAAGGCTAGCTTTCAGTCGCCATACCGAATTTTATTATTTTTCGCTCTTATTTTATTTTTGAAAAGGAAAGTGTTAAATTTGATATTATAACTCTAATTATATTTACTTTGCGCTGCTGATTATAGTAATGTATAATATGGTCATAATCAGTCAGGAAAATTATGAATATAAAAGAATTGCTTGACAGACTGCGGTGTAATTATACGTTAACAGGTAAATCGTAACGTAGGTACTGTAGCGCAATGTAAATATAATTTGAGGTACAGTCGCAGATTTAATATTTTCCTTATCAGAATTTCCAAAACCGAAAGAAATCGGGCAGTTATTTTATTTTTAAATATACGTATTTCTGAAGGCAATTTTCAGGATATCATTACTCCCATTATATTAATTGTTTGGACGAATCAATCACCCATTTTCAGTTCATCTTTTTTTATTTAATAATCTATCACCGCGCCAAATAAGCACACAACGCTCCGAACCACTCTATATACAAGAAAAAAGTAACGTAACGAGATGACGGTCTCAGATACTTGCGACAATACTGACTCAGCTGCTGCAAGTAGGTCTAGAATAAAACAGAACAACTGCCATGCCAGGAGCAAACACAAGATAGTGAGGCGAATGAGATAAGGGCGGAGAGTAGCGGAATGCTGGAGAAAAACTGGAGCACCGGAGGTGTAACTTAAAGACACCAATAAATATTACCGAGCCACTAATTACGATAACGATAGAGAAAATACCAGGAAAAATAATTCCAAGTAAAATTGACGTCTAGTTAAAGGCAGATGGTTCACAAACAGTAGACAACTTTTATAAAATAACTTGCGCTTGTAAAGGGAAACTCACAGCGCGCGTACAAAATACACAGCCTCAACTGTACGACAAACCCAACCACTGCGGTACATGCTTAAAATAAAATTTTTAACAAGAAATGTCCTGCCACCGGCATAAAAATGAAGGTATTTATTTGTCCCTTGGTTTGGCCACATTCCTTCCTAGGAAGAAGGCCCTAGACCTTAGCTCTTTAATTATTCCTTTGTTTTTAATTCATTAGCTGTCAATACAGAAATTTTACAACTATTCCAATGCATAACGGACATTACAGCTGATGCACGTAGTTATTCTTACGTGATCAGAACATACAGGGTGTCCGCGCTTAACGTTTAAAACTCTCCGTAGTGACGTAGATGACATTCAGACAAGTATTTTTATATAGGACACTTGGAGGGTGATCGGGCGGGAAATGCCTTAAATTTCGAGACGAAGATTTAATATGATGTCACACCTGCGTCGCGCCCTAGTCGTCATTTAGCAGCACCAAATATGGCGCACGTACAATCGCAGTGGTTCCCCTCCATTATGTCATCAAGGCTTAGTGCATGTTTTGAAGTCAGCCTTCCGGAGTTCGAGTCGTGGTCCCTTCAAAATTTCATGTCTTATTGTGATGGAATGTGATTTTATGTATGGTATGTTTGCAAAGCCCTGCATTGTGGTCTCATTATTTTAGTTGTGCAAAGAAACGACACTTTTGCGTTTCATATCAAAATAAGGTTTTGGTTCGTGTAACGTTTGTTTACTTCTTTCATGAATTGTACAGAAACGTTAAAGGCTGTTGTAAAAAAAGAAGAATATGAAGTGTAAACATCGGTAACGTTTTTATATCAATTATTAAACAATAACACTTCCACAGCCAACATCAGGCCGCGTCTGAACAACTCAGTTTCAACTACCACAACATAAATAAAAATGTTCCCAAACTGAAAAGTAAATGTCTGTCTCGAGATTATTTACAATTGCTCAAAGGTAGCACCGTTAGCAGCAATGCAGGCGTTGCAACGCTGAACCATTGATTGACGTACGTGGGCAAAAATGCCTTGCTGTTGTTGGATTTCCAATGCTGCGGCGGCAATGCGGGCAACAAGATCTTCTTCGTCTTCTACAGGGGTTTTGTACACTAATTCCTTCATAGCGACCCAGAAGAAAAAATCCAAGGGATTGATATCAGGTGACCTCGCAGGCCAGGGAATTGGACCGAAACGCCCGATCCACCGTCCAGGGTACATAAGGTTCAGGTGGTTTCGTACCAGTACTGCACTGTGTGCCGACGCCCCGTCGTGTTGTAGCCACATAGTTTCTCGCACCTCGAGAGGAACATCTTCAAGCAGCTCCGGTATGACGTCTCTTAATAACGCGAGGTAGTTAGGACCCGTTAGTCTCTCTGGTAAAATGTAGGGACCTATTAAATGATCTCCTAAAATACCTGCCCAGACATTAACTTTAACCTTGTCTTGTTGGCCACGTTCGTACGCACTATGCGGATTGTTCACAGCTCAATGGATATTATTTTTGGAATTGAAAATGCCATTTTCATTGAAGTTGGATTCGTCAGTAAACAATACCAGTGAGGGAAACTCAGGATTTTGAAGAGATTCTTCGCGAAATCGCTTGCAGAAGTGGACTCGAAGGGGTAGTCCCTTGGGTTAAGCTTCTGAAATGTGGTTTTGTGATACGCCTTGTATCCATTGCCCTTCAATACCGACCAGACAGCCGTTTTCGAAATACCTAATTGTCCAGCGATGCGACGGGTGCTGGTGCAAGGGTCGTTATCGACCCGCTGGAACACAGCCTCCTGGACCACGTTGGGGAGAGGTTGGCGAGCCCCACGTTCTCGATGAGCCTAAGGAAATGTTATGTAAATTAGGTTTTTTGTCCGACATAACGGCACGTTTGGATACAAAACATCGTTACGTGTTTACTTACTTGCACAGAGCCAGTTTCACGTAGTCGACGATCGACAGTCGAAAAATATACATGGCACGGTAAAACACGCTGCGGAAATCTTTCTGCATACAGACGCCGAGCTGCGAGCGCATTTTAATTTGCAGCACCAAAACACAAATGCATATCTGCCTGTTCACTGAAAGTAAACCTGTTCATTTTTGTGGTAGCACTATGACCAACAAAGCTTTCGCTGTACAATCGATTCACAGATGCACTACTAATTGCACTACTGACAACACCAAACAAAGACGCAAACACACACACACGCCCACACAGGACTGCATTCGACTGCCACCTCTTTCCTTGTTCATGTGAGTCAAGGCTACCACACTGAACACACGAGAACGAGAACAAAATGGGAATAATAACAATGGATGGGACCAAGATTCGAACCCGGAAGGCTGACTTCAAAACATGCACTGAGCCATGCTGACATCATGAAGATGTGGGGAACCGTTGCAATTGTACCTGGGCCATATTTTGAGCTGCTAATTATGACGACTACGACGTGACGCAGGTTTTGACATCATATTAAATCTTCGTCACCAAATTTAAGACATTTCCCGTCCGATTACCCCCAAGTGTCCTATATAAAAAATACTTGTCTGAATGTCCTCTACGTCACTACAGAGAGTTTTAAACGTTAAGCGCGGACCTTCTGTATATGAGTAAAGTTCAAAACATAAAAATTCAATTAAAAAACCCTTCAAACCATTGCATATAAGAGACGGCGTTGTAAAACCAACCAGTAGCTATGGGAAGGAATATTTCTCGAGTTAAATGACCAGTATGTTATATTTAATCCACTGTACTCTTCAAGCCCAGACCATTTGTCCCTGAGCTACAGACAGTGAACGAATAGACACTGGACTAGTGAATAGCTAGGGTGACTACACGCAACGTCGACAATACAAAGTGAGCTTGAAGGGGCATGGAGACATAATAGCAGGCAGGCAGGCACTATAGCTAAGGCCGGGGTCGTTACTTCTCAGACGTGACTGTATTCCACGAGTGGCGGCGGAGAAAGTACCTGCACGTGTCGTTTTCACTGCGTGCCGCCATTGTCCTGCGTTTGGCGCTCGTGGCATATCACGAGTTCACTGCCTGCATTGCTGTCTCGCAAGGATTCTTCCCCCCCCCCCTCCTCCCGTGTTCTTTCACCACCCTCTCAACGACATTTCAGGAACCTCCGAGGACGAGACAGTGTACTCCTGCGCTGAATACAATTCGCGGGCCTCGCATGACGCAGCGGCTAGCACGCTCGACCCCCTAACCTCACGAAGGCGAACCGGGTTCGAATGTCGGCGGGGATTTCGCATGCTGGAATCGTGCTGGACGACATTGGCAGCGGAGAAAATATTATTTTTAAAAATATATGTTCCAGTAAAACAGTTTAAGAAAATATGTCGTCATTGATCAGTGTGATTCGTTCTTTTTTGTACGTAAAAATATTACTTTACTACAATATTCTCACAGAAAACGAAACGAAAAAAAAAAAAAAAAAACCGCGAAAGATACGCTGTTCACGCATTCATTTACTGTAGAGCAAGATATAATTACAGCAGCCTATAAGCAGACAAAATAATATTTTTCCTTGCATTAAAAAAATCTCGTAAGGAAGGCATCATCACAGCAGGCTATCACAGTTGTTGAACGCGTGCTCATAAACAAACGTTTCAGTGATTTTCTCAACGGGTCGTTGAGTAAGAGGAGTTAATGGCAAACTTTAATAGTGTTTCCACCTTTGATGCCGCTACAGCAGACACCTGGCACATTAGCATCTGGCAATCTGAAGACTACTAGAAAACCACAGAGAGCAAATATGTTCTTATTTTGTTACACGTGAGCCGAACACAATGCAGGGCAGCCGAGTCAAGAGTGGGATGTCAAAATACTCAGCGCAATGTCAAAAGCAAGCGAAGATTATAATTACAACATATACACGTACAGACGCTGTGAGGTTATTCCTCATGAAAAAGTAAAGTAGAAAATACATAGGTCTCTTAGTGTGTAGGTTTAATATTTAGGGAGCAATGAGCCTTTGAATATCGCGTTTTTAAACCGTATTTTATTCGAAAGGGAATATTTTGAACAGTTACTGTATAATACATATGGCATTTTTGCAAGTCGCGTTCTCGTGCAGTTACCATCTACGGTTTTCCTTCTTGTATTACAACTATCAGAAGATGTGTAGAAACATAAGACTGTCCCATCACGCAACTAACCCGTGCTCGCATGACCAACCTTGCAACGCGGGTTGCATACCTGGCAGGCGATACAGTGAACCCTCTCATGTTTCCCTCTCAAACAGCTCGTGTTCCATGAAGGTGACGTGTATTCTGTATGTGTATTGCGTTTTTGAAAGCAACAAAAATACCCAAGTGATAGTAACACATTGGTAGGAACATACCACCCCTATACTTTCTCGCTGTAGAAAATGTTTGTACTCCACAAAACCTTAAAAAGTGACACCATCATTCACAGAATAATTTCTTTTATTTTCTTTAAATGTTACTATTTTCAGATCTAATCTTTTAAAACGTCAATTTGTAAGATTCACAGCCTAATTTCTTTAATTTACAGTATATATTATTTTCAGTTAAAACGTTTTAAAACGTCGATTTGTACGGGTGGATATCCCCTTCACGCGTTACTGTACGACATTGTTAGTATGTAATGTCTTCTACCTCATTCTGCATAGAGAATCCCCTCACGGCATGTGTACTTGTTATGGAGGTATGGTGAACTTATTGAAGCGTGCAGTGTTTACAGTGATTGTCTACTATAATCTATGAACTGAGTACAACACACGTGTACACAGTATTGCCTATGCTTTCCTGGCACTCACATGCATTTTAAACAAAAACTATCACTCATAGACAATTGTAATAAGAGGGTCATTTGCGTTACAAGCCTCACATAACTATACAAAAGTTGTATCCAATTAAAGGGTGGCCACACCTGTTAAATTAGTAATGGTTGAGGGTATCAACCAGCATTTCATGTGGGTTTGAAGACCCTAATAACACAAATACATATTTAGAGAAGACCTATAGTCGTTTTAGGTAATTCAGTTTCCGGTATTTTAATAAAATAAGCCATACGTTTTCAAAACTCGATATCCAAAGTTTCATTACTACCTAAATATGAAACCTAGGTACTAAGTGTCCTATATATTTTCTACTTTTATTTTCAAAAGAAATCAACTCAGAGCGTTTGTGTCTGTAATTCAGGAACATCCTGTACATTAACACTTCCCGCCCCCAACCCAACAACACAGTTTTTGATCAAAGCTTCGACAAAAAAAAGTTAATATTTAGCAATATAGGAATGTGAAACGGAAAATTTTCGATCAATTAAACTGTCCCGTAATAATTCTTTTTGACGTCTCGAAACTATATTCTCCAACTTCAGGAAGAATTCCCAACTATTTTATATCTTTTAATAATCGATAATCACTTGACCATACAACAAGAAGTCACGTAAACATATGGACGCTGACCTACTGATGTTTCATGCAGCAATCTACGAGGTAAAAAATGCGCTAGCTGATAATACATTTTTCGGTATGTACGGGATCGGGTGACACAGCAGAGGAATTACATATGCCCGCGTAGTAGGGACGAAAGGCACAATCAATAAACACCACTCGCAAAGATGTAACACACCAAGAACAATAAATGGTGTAAAACACGAAAGAGAGGGAGAGAGAGAAAGCAGTTATGAAACTCGCGAACACGTGTGTTACGAAACACCTGCAAACCAGTGTGAAGGAAGTTGTGTGCATGCATATAAGTCACTTGACGTACAGGTAGAACAGGTGGATTACTTACGTAAGAGGAAGGTCCAGCACTGAAGGTGCATAGACAAACACACGTGAAATGTCGATACCTCTGAGTGCTGATGCGATGTAGAAAATACGCGGTTGCTTGATAAACATGCCACAAGAAGACTACTTCGGATAACAAGTAATTAAGGCTGCCGCCTACCCCACGCTTAAAATGCGTTGCAGCGTGTTCGTAAACAGGTTCTTTCTACGAAAATATTCCAAGTGTGCCCACTGTGCCAATGTACGAAAAGAAAACAAACTTCAGACAAGGTCGGAACCTCACTGCTAAGACGCCACGCTAATTAAAAACACTGTTTCTAAGCCCCACAACTTGGCTAAAAACGGCCTTTTCAGACTTCCGTACTTCAAAATGTTCTAACCGGATGTATGTGAAACTCAGGTTGCGACCTGCACTGAACTTAGTTGCAGACTTTCCACCAATAGAATTATATGGTCGCCGCTTAATGTCCCATGGTAAAAACCGTTCAGCGGGAAACTTGCACGCTATTCAGCGCTTGGCTCGTTGAGGCGACGCGGCAGTTGATGCGCGCTTCAAGGTCGACCTTGCTGCTCCGTCGTTTTTGAGCCTCTCACGCGCGGGTAGACGGCGCCCTTAATGTCCTGTATTTTAGATTACACTATATAGCTGATGTACAAATTCTTTGTTTTAGAGCACTAATATTTGTTTTACAGTACAAATAAAAAATGTCTGTTTGAAGAACCAATTAAATGTATGTTTTCTTTAACACGTTTGCACTAAATCAGATTTACGCGTTAAATGCTATTTATAAACAGTGAAAGAAAAAAATTGATACAAACTTTTTTTCCATTACTGTTTACAAATTTCATTTACCATTTAATGCAAATTTAAGGCAGAAATGTTAAAGAACATACATTTTTATTTGTACTCTAAAATAAATTTTACCGCTTTAGAACAAAGAATGTGTAGGTTACATCAGGTGTATAGTGGACGTCAAAACTCACGGCACAAATAAACGTTGATATTTGCCATTCCTTTTCAAGACAAGTATTTTATCACACGTACAGGACAATAGCCAGGATTTGTACTTTACGTGGGGGGGAGGGGTTCTGAACTTGGAAATGTGATGAAATGACACCGATCCCCCTCTAAAAGAGTCCATCCCCAGGGGAAATTACACAATTAAACAGTTTTTATACAATAAGCGGAAGAGGGACCTCCCCTCTTTCAGGCAACGTCACTGGGACGTACGTTATCTTCCCCACGTTGTTAATAATCATGTTCCCAAGTTCTATACAGGAGATTCATTGTTTCATCGAAGTAAAATTTGAACCAATCAGGAAAGATACAAAAAAAAACTATAGCTTGAACGTATCCGAGTACACAGACAATGACAAAATCGCAATCCAATGTAAACAATAAACAAATGAAAATCAGCTGTTTTACTAACTTTCCTAATTTATAGATGCAGCAGCAACAGCACTACGAAGTTTGACTAAAAAAATCAACTGTTCTTAATTTCAATCTCGCGACAAGCTTTTATATGATCTAAATTGTGTAGTGTAATAAATGTAAGGTTTTTATTTTATTTTATTGATTAAAGTTTATTTTCTCATTTGTAGAGCGTTTAAATAAAAGCTTGTTTTTAATTTTTTACCATTAATTTATTTACTGTAGTTATTTTTTAGTTATTTTTCAATTTTGTTGCCACAAGTACCGAAGAAATATGTGTCGACCCTCCCACAGCTCCGTTTAGAAGGGCAAGAGCTAATATACAACATAGTGTGCTCTGAGGTGGTACGTTCACTACAACATCTTTGATACATACACCCTGATGTCACTCAGTCCTCGGCACGATCTCACCTTGACTTGGGTGTTTGCAGGTATGCGCCACTTATTTCAGCTGGAAGCCTACTTGTGCCTAACGAAACACAGTTCCCGGTTTGAGTTTGGATTTTTTCCACCACCGCTAGAACTTGCCCAGGTTGTAGGTCGATATTAGTTAAGACACGACCCCGCTAAGTCTTACCGTTTAGCCAGGCAGTAGTACACCATCTCCTCAAAGAACTGAGCGCGGACGTCATTTTATTCGTATTGTTCTCAGCAAACCCTTTCATTTGATACCTATATCATTGGAGTGTTTAAAAAACTAACTAGCCCACCATATTGGGCGATCCACCATATTGGATTTAGAATGACGTCACATAGCTAACCATGCATTGCCATACAAACTAAACGTGTTTGCAAAATTTCAGCTGAATCGGTTGAGGATAACTGATTTGAAATTCAGTTGCAAGATTAAACCCGAACAAACATTGCAAGTTAAATAAAAACTCGTAAAAAATCTGTGCTACAGGAAAATTTTTTATATGCTTATTTGTGGACCGACAATGCAGCTGCATTATAATGACGTAGTAGTTAAATGGAGCAAGGACAGGGGGTGTTTTCTTCTTGACGGCGATGGAACCCGTGGTCTGAAACAATAATACAATAGCATCTGTTAAGGTCAGAACCGTGCTTTGGTTTTCCTGCAGTAAGCTGTTCCACAATTCTCACGCCCAAAACACATCTCCTCACCTCTGGACTCGCAAGTCTTGCAAATATCGGTTGTCACACGTGCCGCGTGATCTTCTTTGCTAGTCGCAGGCATCTCTTAAATCAGGGAGTTGACATATATACAATTTGATGAACACGCTAATTATCCACGCGTTGTTGATACTTTATGGGACATACGCACCAACGTCTACAAATTCGTTTTATGCCGTCATCATATCACGATACAATGTAATAGTGTGCAGAATGTATTGATATAAATGAATGCACGTCTGGCAAGCCTCAAGGAACTGCAGCTATAAAGGAGGGAGCTGAGGACGCGAGTGAAAGCAGGCAGGTAGAGTTGTGGCCGGGAAGTGGCACGGTGCACCGTTACCTAGGCGAGACGACCCCCGCCCCCGCCCCTACACTACACCCACACAACCTCCAGTCAAGATGCAGGCCACTGTGCCCATACTAGCTACACTTCTGACCTGCTTCCCCTCCCCCCCTCTCTTCTCTCGTGGCTGCTGGACCACACTTCACTGCCACTGTGACCCACACCCACGTGCAAGGCTCTATGCACCAGTCATATCTGCCTACCAATGACGACCAAAGAACGTTATACATGCGTGTGTTTACCCCAGTCGCGTTCACCAATAATCTATAAGGAGAAGAGTTCACAAACGTTTTAATTGTTTCACTAATATCTATATTTGTACGTGATATGGTTAGTTTTGTAGACGTACATTGTAACTATTTTTCACTACAACGAAACAAGATTTTTTTTCGACGACAGTGACCTTGTATCTTTTTTTAATAATTAAGCATGTATAAATTAGAAACTTTAATAATAACACTTCAGTTTTAAGTGCTTTAGTTAGCATTATTTAAATAACAAAATACAAAAAAAACAAACATATTTTATACACTTAAAATTCTTAACCCAGGGGGGGGGGGGCAATTTGCCCCCCCCCCTAAATGACGCCCCTGTGTGTCAGGGTTGAACTTTAGCGCTGTCGCACCAGTGTTGCCAGTTTAACGAGAATTCTCGTATTAGTACGAGGTTTTAGGGTGTTTTTACTCAATGTACGATGTAAAATTGCTGTCACACGAGAATTTCCAGACCAGAGAACTATTGACTGGGCCTGTACGGTGTTCGTGGCACGTAGGTGAGCGAAAAAAAAAAAGTTATCAAAAGGTGTGGTACGGGAATTTTGATGCCTCGTACTGAATTATTTTCTCCCTTTTACGAGAATACTACTTTCATGATCTGGCAACCCTGTGCCGTACTTCTAGGCATCAGGCACGCAGATCACAGTACATCCTGGAGCAGGATACGTCTTCTAGTCTAGTACGGAAACTACCTTCTCCTGTGTAACTATTACAAATATTTCCAAAGCGTTTATCTGCGAAAATAATACACTTCAAACATTGCCCCTACGGTTTTAAACATGCCGTCCGCTTGTTAAAAACGTGATTACTAAGCTCCTCAAAAGTGGTGGAAATTGATTTTTCTCGTTGGCGTAGCTGAGAAAATATCAACCGTAAACATAAAGCAAAAACATAAAAACATGCCACATAATTTCCACAAATAAAATAGCAGGGTCGGCGCTTGGAGTCCCGTTGAAGAACACTTTCTACAAAAACACTTCGCGCCTAGAGGCGATGAGATGTTTGACAGACGTGTTATATTCGACTTGTTGTCGTCCCCATTTCCGTGCCTGAATCGTAAAATAAATAAATAATAAAATAAAAAACGCTACGGTCCACTAAAACCGAAGCCGTTCAAGTATAAAAATTAATAATTTTATATTTGTACGGAATAATGTTATTTTTGAAGACGTTCTAACTTACATTGTCTTCAATGGAAAATTTTTTAATTTACAAAGTATTTTCATTGCTGCATTTGCACTATTAAGGCACGATATACGCTTACGAAAAAAATAAATAAATAAATAAACTTAACGAAATGAAATATATTACACTGAAATTAAATGTCAGGCTGCAGGCTAAAATATATAAAACGGTAACTAGTGCAAATGTCCTTTTACGACGCGACGAGTTGCCACGGCGAGGTGTCGAGCTGCGTGATAAGAACTGATAGTATCGTGACCCTGCTTGTTTAAGGTCCTTGGGCGACTGGTTCTAAAAACCAACCAAGCGCGGCTCATAATACAGGCTGACCAGAAACAACCACGTAATGAGCACACCACGCTAAGTCTTGGCTAAATAAGAGACGAAAATGTTAATGGCACAATAACGTACAACATTTTACATGCAAAATGTGTCAACATAGCAGTGTAGTAAGTCCCCTCTTGCGCTCCACAGATATATCTTATCTTACTATCACTGCTGTTCTGACCCCCTGACCTACAGGTTAAAATACCGCGCAGTCCAAACATCATCACACGTGTACTTGACATAACATACACAAAATGATACCTGGACGTGGAGTAGAAGAAGGGACTTTCTCCGTCCAGTGTTGCCACACTGTGTACGTAAAATGTAGTCGTACAACATTCTGGCACTTAAACTTTCGTCTACAATTTAGCACAGGATTCGCGTGGTGGGCTTATATTATTCTATTGTTTGTGTACAGCCTAAACACAGCCTTGACGAGCTTACTAATCTTTATGGATTGTTCCCGAGACGTGTGGTCGTCACACACAACGGTTGAAGGTCCTGAGTGTTAACGTACACTGTTAACAATTTCCGTGAAAATTCCGGATAATTGTACGGAAACGTCTGTTTAATTAACGGAAACATTATTTTGTAACAGAGTTATAGATAATTACGTTTAATTAATTAAACATATGTAAAACTGAGATAATAAAAAAAAAAAAAAAAACAACCATCCGCATTATTGTGACCGTCCATAATAAAGTCTCATAAATAAGTGAGTTTCCATAAATGTAGCTAACTGCCTTCCGTAAATTAACGGACACTTCTGGATAATTATTACCAGCACTTCTCCACAAAACAACGAAATTTATTTATGCTCGTAAGAGTTTTTAGCAATGCGTAGTTCTCCGTACTAACATACCAAACATTCCACTGGCATTCGGTACCGCTTGAAATACTCTCATGTAAACCTTTATAAATTTTAACGGAAATGTATCGTTAATAAAATGGAAAGTGTTCGCAAAAGTAAATTACGGAAATGTGTACAGTAACTATACACTACGGAATCGTACGTAGTAATATGTCCGTAAGTCTGCGGACACTTGCACGGAAAAAATCGTAAATTTATGGGTTAGAGAGCCGTAAATGTTACGGATATGTTTTAATAACATCACCGGTAAATCTGCAAATCTGTAGAAATGCAACTGCAGCATTATAGACATGTACATATTGCTCTGTTCCATATGTTGAAACTGTTTTACGGAAACTTCTGTTGAATTAGGAAACAAGATTCCGTGAATTTACGGAGGTATCCGGAGAAATTTTTACCGGAAATTCCGTAAATCGACGGAGAAAATTGTTCACAGTGTACTGAGCTTTGTAAAAGTAGGAATTGCTGCATGTGGCGTGGTGCCACATCCGTTTTACAGAAAAGTGCACCTGGGGAAGTTCCTCAGTGACCTTGAATGCCACCTTTCCTCACTCGGACCAAACCTAGGACTTGCAGTACGAGAATCACATCACGTCTCGTGACGGCGCATCTAACACGATCTGTGACGTCGCTAAGCCAGCGTCTACGACAACTACAACTTGAAACACTTCATGACTAGAATCCGCAACAAGCTGTGAACCTGCACGGTCCATCCATCACATGACGAGTTCTTACGTCACACGTAAACACAGATGTTGACACACGACTTTCACCTTTCAGATACTGTACTATGTTTTCATTCCACCGCGCAGGGAATTACTTCATATTTACTCGGAGATGAGGAGAGATGTAGTAACTAATGTCAACTACGTGATTTCGCGCATTCACGACACTGAGTTGCAAATATGGCCAAGTTGTCTCACATCACGTGTCATCAAAGAGGAGATAGAATCGAGGGAGAGGAATAAGAAAGGGGAGAGGGAAATTAACTGTTCAATACCAATATTTTCATTAAAATAACGATTACAACAGAAACACAGTTTAAAATATAATATATAAACTAGAAACCAACGTCTTATTGAAAGAAACGGACAAATGTTGCGGGTTCGCTGACCTGAAGGCTAGGATTCAAGAATATCTGAGGTATCAGACGCGGTATTAAATTACTTTAATTTTTGTTTTCTTTAATTCTGAGAATGGTGAAATTTGCGACCAGCGACCATAGCGTGAATTATATTTGCCTCGCGCTATAGTACAAGCATAGCATTTTACATTTCAACGTATATTCTGACCGTAATCAGTTACATTAATTTATGTATTCTTAATTGGCTGTACTGATCGAGGCCTGAATATATGTTAGAAATTCAACTGCGATGCTTGTTTTGTAGCCCAAGGCAAAAAATAATTCATGCTATAAAAGTATAAAGCAAACTTCACGTCTTTCTTCTCAGAATCAAATAAATAAATGCAAAATAAAATAATCCAACATGGCAACGGCGCTCTGCAACAAAAAAGTAGAAAATTTGTAACTATACCAAACACTGACCAATTCTTATAGAGTACAATTACAGTAATTCACAAGTAAAATATTTTTCCTTTCCATAGTTTTCGTATAAGAGCGTGTCAAAGTAGTGATTTCATTATTTTCGCTACTTACCCAAAGTAAACACTATTCAAACGATTTAAACTAAATAATTTAAGAGTGAAAAAAGTATTAAGGTACAGAATGACGCCTTTTTTTATTTAAGACATATTATAAAAAAAAAAAACTACTCCTGAAATAGATGCAACAATTTACGTACATTCAAGAATAGGCTACTTTTAATACAAACATGTTAACGTGAAATTACAAAGACGTCACTTTGTAGCTTAATACATTTGCTTGCGCTTTACATTATTTCATCAACATGATAGAATAGTGTTTACTTTGGGTAAGTAGCGAAAATAGTCAAATCGCTACTTTTGACATG
This sequence comes from Medauroidea extradentata, assembly GCA_003012365.1. Lineage (NCBI taxonomy): Eukaryota > Metazoa > Arthropoda > Insecta > Phasmatodea > Phasmatidae > Medauroidea > Medauroidea extradentata. The sequence goes on from PNEQ01109722.1 coordinate 31,254, forward strand.
CGCTTGTTCAAAAACTAGGGAACGGAAAAATATTTTATTTATGGTAAACTATTATCAATGTAATGTATGAGTGTTTGTCTGTGTTTCGTACAGTAATAGAAGTACGAATTTTTCGGTGCAGAGCAATAGTAAGTGGACATGAGCTGCTCGCTTCCACAGTGATAACAATGTCACATCATTCGACCTGGATTTAGTCACTTCTTTATAACTAGATATTAAGTAGGCCTAGGAAAAAATACAAATAATCCATATTTGTCCACGTGAAGTATTCCTCAAGAAATTTCATGAAGAATACACGACGCTTGAAAGAATTATATTAGATTTAGGTCCTTGAAGTATTATTATTTAAACATTAATTCGAAATATTATTTCCGCACCTGGAAGCTTGGTAGGCGACACTAGCGCTGCATAGACGGCTGGGGGAAGAACCTACTTCTAGCATCTTACGTAAATTGTAAACAATCCAGCCAGCTCTCTATACAGCTGTCATCGGTTGTCGTTGCTATCATACCTCTGAAAAAAAAAAGTTAAAACGAGACGTCACGTATCGAGTAAGACAGACCTGGAAAAAATGAAAGCTAGGCCGTTGCCCCTAGAGACGACAATACTGTTGTTGTCAGGCTGCGTTATGTAACGTGCTACAACATAACACGTGACTATGGAACAAGGCATTAGCATTCTCGGCGAAAAGTGCACACATTATGGCCATTACACGTACTTTTTTAACACTGGAGAAAAAAAAGAAGGATTTAGATTAACGGAATGCATTGAAAAAAAAAATTCAAGAATAACAGCAGTCATACAATGCACAATTCTATACAGCGTTTTGCAAAATATGCACAGTTAGTTCGTAAAAAATTATTTAGCTTGTAACGATATTTGTGATACTTTGGGTGCAAAAATCTTAAAAACTGTTAAGGTTTATTGCTACCAAAAAGTTGGTCGAGAGACCAGCCAATCACGCGTGCTTTGCTACCATTGGCTGAGCAGTTTAGAGACCTACCGCACATCTTTGTGCTCCGACCAGCTGTGTCTCAGCCTGAAGACGAGGATAGATTGCAATTCCCGAAATGTGCGTTTTTTCGTTGAATTGAACTTGCTTCGTGTTGTCTTCTGTCACCTGTTTGTTGTCAACTGGTTGTGTCTTATTCCTACTTTTTTATAGTGGGATGTCTATTATTTTGTGACTTGGTGCTGCTGAAATATGACTGAATTCTATCTTCAGAACTCATGCTATTAAATTAATAAAATAAAGTAAAAAACTGACTGAATTCCTCTGAGATAGCTATTTTTCTGCTTTTTGTACTCTGTCTTTTAATACAAGTTTGGTCAACAAAACATGAGGAATGGCGCATGTTCACAAACCAATACATTATTATTGTAAACTACAATTGTAACAAACACACCCACACATGCAAAAGTACTTGACCTTCAAGTAGAAAACACTGTCCCCATTTTGAATTGTATCTACTTTTCATAATTCTTGTTTCAGATTTATCCCTGAAAATTAAATTTCGTTACAGTATAAAACAAGTAGGCTACTGATAGGCTTTATGACGGCACAAACAATGGTATGTTAGTTGTGTTAAGGAACCCGAAACCGTCTAAAGTAATTAATATTCTGCTCCGGACGTTTGCATAGGGTAGAATAATACATAATACAAGCATTCCATCAACACGAAGAACATTAAATAAATCACAGAGTCTTAATCCGTGTAGCGAAGAAAGAGCTTTCATAATGAGACTCAGATTCATTTAGCTCTTCAACACTAATAAATCTGGGTTGACAGCTGTTTCTCCCTCTGTTAGCTCACATAATTTTTTATACTCATCAGAATTTTACATTAGTAAATGAAAGCCTCACACTAAGGCCGCGGTTACACGGCGGCCTGAAGTAGATAACCGAAAGACGTTTAGTCAGCCATTTTTAAACACGTTCAGTGTACAGCTGCCGAAGTGAACACGTTCGCGTGGTTACATGGTAATATATTGTCGCAGTCAAAATCGATTGTGTTTTGTTACGACAGTATATTGTTTTGAGGTTATGTTTAGTTAAACTGTTTAACCTATGTACAAAAAGTAAACAGTGGAAAGTAGCTGGAGAAACGTCAAATTTACGTCGTATTTTTGAAACTCACTTGTTAACATATTAAAAGTTGCACCGGTCGCGATAAACATAACCTTTAGTAAGCTCTACTAACCCCGTCCCAAAGCTTGTAACACACTCATATACGTTGGTGCAATGTGTTAAGTGCTGACAAAACTTCTTCGTGACACAAAACATTTAAATCATATTACACGTTATGGAACGAGCAAAGGATTTTCGAAGAATTACTTTTACCGCGAACGACCACTGCCAGCTTCATCCATACAACAGTACTGGAAAATGGTATACATTTTTTTTCCGTTGCAAATATATTGAAGGGCTCATATTTTAATATGAAACTATTTTTGCTTATACGTAGCCAACAAAACCGTTTAATTACTTAATTTCCGCTGCTGCAACATAACACGGGGTTGTCAACCATCTTGTGCGCAATGCTTGTTGACGTTTAACGAGCCAATCACAGCAACGCATAGAGTGTTGTTTTGGTGAAGAACCTTTACAACCTGTTCAGTTTGAAGAAGAAGCAGCAACGATATGAACTACTTCAGAAGCCGTGTGACCACACGTACAGCCTTTGAATATATATACTGGGTAGAAGTCGCGAAAGGATAGGAAAAACTCTACGCGTTTGAGGAGAAGCTTGGATAATCCACCGCTGCAGTGCGCTGCTGTAATGCCTTGTATCGTCTTAGTTGGTAAATCGCACGCTAGAGCGCAGCACAGTCACCCACCGTCATTCATGACGTTTGCACCCCAAGCGACAGAGACCAAACCGGTTTTTACCTTCCCCCGCTCCCTCCTTCAGTCTGCCGTGTGAAAACATCGCGATAAATAGACTACTTGGCCCGTAATGTCCGAACAGATTGCATGAGAGAATCTGCTGTTCTTGCACAAACAATCGCTCGTCTGCTATAAGACTCTATGTTTGTAACGGAGTAAGTTGCGGCTGAAAATAAAATGAAGTGTTTACACTTTAAATTAAATATTATTTTTGTTTTGTAGAATTAATTATGATATTTTTTTAAGAAGGTTTGAAAAATTAGTAGTCTATATATTACTCGAACGGAAATAATTAAAACGGCGTTTAGCAGTAGATCAGTACACATATTTAGGCATCAAACTAAATTAAAAAAAAAAAAAAAAAACTGTAGTTCTGTTGGTATTTGAACCACATAAATATCATTTAATTTATAGTTATTAAGTTTTATTTAATATTCTTATTAATATTTTCCATATAAAAACATGAACTGCTTAATTCCTGCGAAATTATTTGTAGTGATAAGTCAAGAGAATATAGTAACTTACTATTTAAAAAGTCTTAACACATTCGTTGTATTTGTCCAACATTAACCTAATGACAGGTGTAGTTATTCACTTATTAACGTATACATTTAAGAATCACTGCTGTTTGATACAACAACAGCAAGTTTATTTTAACGCATTATTTTGTGCCGAAATTATATAGTTCTATG
>PNEQ01109723.1:0-34842 GCA_003012365.1 Medauroidea extradentata
TATGTTTACATTATACTTAACACAATATACATTACAACAGCATAATAAATACACTTAAATCTTACTACCTTAAAATAACATGCCAGGGTTTTACCGAGTTACTAAAATTACTAATATGTGCATAAATGTCTTAACGTCTCCAACATGGACTCTCATTTACATACTGTAATCTCCACGAGATATCGTGGTATGTTACAACGTGTCTAAAGGTTTGATTTTGTTCCCCATTTTAACATTGCTGTGATCGTATTTACAACTAAAAAAAAATTCTGATCAGTAATGAAAGTTTTCCACCTACACGATGTAGGAGAAAACCTACCATACTTCAGTTTGTAATTAGATAAAGATAGGTCATTGCTAGTAAACTAGTCTGGTAACACCGGTATACATTTCTCTGTTGTTGTGTGTGTATGTATGTGTGTGTGTGTATATATATATATATATATATATATATATATATATATATACACACACATACATACACACGCGCTAGCTTTGTTCTCACTAAACCTACTTTCATAACACTCCTGTGTACATCGGTGTGGTAATATAACAATTAACTTTTACACTGTGTTTTCAGCAATATCGCGCTTTTAAGGTCATGCTCCCTAATTTCTACTTTTTTTATTTAATTTTTATACTTACAAGAGGATATGTATCAAAAATCAGTTCGGCACTTTTTTTGAAAATCGTCTTCTCCATGTTCATTTTTAATGGTAATAAGTACTATGATTTTAGATAATGACGTAATCAACGAAATTCTGGTTAATTGACTTTTTAGTCGAAGCCGTATAGTTCCTTGTTTTAAAAAAAATGGATTTTACAGAAAAAAAAACATTTTAAACAAAACTGCCAGACAGTTTTTTATATCTGCTCTCTTTTAGGCGTACAAAATTAATTATAGCAAAAAAACCGTTGAAACAAGACAATATGGTCTTAACCGTCGGTAAATAAAACATGTAAATATTGTATGTATATGTATATCCTTACGGAGAGCCCTCCTTGCAGTTACTTTGAAATCAATATTGAAAGCACAGTAGTAACAACATAGTGAACAGTTGTAGCATGTTAGTGAGAAAAAAATTCTTAACCTAATACAGTCAGAAATGACCATTTTTAGATATGTTCTTGGAAGGTATTACAGTACTGTCGTATTTCAAATTAGTGTGGTGTCTGAGTTATTATTATTGATATTTAGTAGCTGCCTTCGAGGAATAACATAACATTCACTATTATCCGTGAACCAGACACGAACTGAACGCAAGCTAACGCACAAAAACGTAAGAGAGTCGCGACCCTGTTATCACCCTTCACTCAGCAAGAAACGGGATAAGTCGCTCCTTGAAAATATAAGCTACTATGCAAATAGCTCTAAGATAAGAACACTCGGAAAAGAAGCAATACTGAACGTTGATACTTACACAGAGGAATACTTGGAATTTTGGTTTCAAAGTTTGAAAGACGGGATAAGATCTTCGCACATTGGCTGCCAGACCTGGCACTAAGTTATACCGTACCTAACAAACCGTACGTACAGTGGAAGATAATACAACATACACTATTATTACTTCAACAGAATAGTAAAAATGTTTAAATAATTACCTTACTAAACAAACAAGTCGAGCTACAAATTAAATACTGTTGTTTAGGATGATGTTATTTTGTATCTTGTTATTATTGTCATATCAACTTTACCTGTCCTACTTCCCGTTCACAAAGTAGAGTAAATTATTAGGTCTTGTACTGTTTTGCCTGTTCGCAGCTGCCGTCATCACTTGCCTCGTTTGTAGAGCGAATGTACAGATTGTTTCATAAATACTTTACAAACTTAGAGGGCAGGTTCCTTACAACAAAACAAGGAAAAAACTCCATAGGTCTTGAAATACTTAGTTCTTGAGTTATTAACAAAAGTTCAGTTCAGTGTGGAGCAAGGTAAAGCCGGTAGTAAAATTAATGTTGTTAGATAGTTGAATGATGTTATTGATACTAGTATGCTGGTGTCCTCATTTGTATTCTCTATGGCGGGTGTAGGAGTATTTAACAAGTTACTACAAGGCATGATCCGACGCGTGCATGATCCGATGTGTGCATGTGTGAGAGGAAGCAAGAATGTATCATTTATAACATTTACTGTGAGTATCTGAGTATATGCCAGTTTCACCGATGTTAATATCAGATACTCATAGTAAATATTTGAAACATCAACATCTTGCTTCTTCACGTACATGAACATGTCAGCTCATATACATATACATATATATATATATATATATATATATATATATATATATATATATACACTATTCTGTAAAATACTTCACATCCGCCAGACGATACAAATGCGTGAGTCAGCATGCCTGTATCCATCTAACATTAATTTTATTACCGGTTATACAGCGCAACACACTGAACAAAACTTTCATTGATAATTTAAAAACTAAGGATTTTCAGATATGTTTACACGGACATTTTTCTTGTTTTGTAAGGAACTTACCCTCCACATTTGTACAAGTATTTTCAGAACCATCCTGTATAGGTAGAATGCTGATAGGGCTACGCACTAGCAAAATTCTGAGGCAAACTTGTTTTTATGCCTACGATCACGTATCCTCTGACATGTACAATATAGAAGACGCGTTTGTTTAAGTTAAGATGATGTTTATGCTTGTTAATATTTGTTTACTGTTTCACATAAAACTTTTTAAATTCATAGAATCACTCTCGACCTTATTCCTGCGATTACAGCATCAATAGTTTTATTTATGTGTAACACTATCAAATCCTTATCTAGCATTAGTTGCCAACTAAAATAATGTCTTCAAGCCAAACAGCCTGTTCATTTTCTTCAGCAGTTGGCCACAATATTAGACATTCAAACTGTTAGCCTAGTATGTTCTCAAAGGCAAGCTAGCAGTTCTTCTTTGTTGTAAGAGTAATAACTAGACCGTGTTACGCATCAACCGACTACGCGCCAATTGTTAGTAACGTACTAAATATTTTTCATCTTTAAAAAAGTCTTACAAAAGTATTTTATTCCTATACCACGATGTTGTAAAATGTCGCCTTAATAGAACTAAAATACTTTTAGTAATAATGTTTCAAAACTTACAATTGGCGCCTGTAATGATTGTTTTGCGCCTACGATCACTTGATATGTTCGCCACATGCGCAGAAGCCTATTATCTCTCTATGATATATAAACTCTATGGCCTCGTCGCTCTACGTGATATGCACTCACTGACGTGCAAGTGTTGCCCCCTTGCGACTCTCCTGAACGTGACTTCGAGCGGTTACTTTACGACACGCTAATGAAGATAAAAAGTTTGATGCGTGCCTCAAGACAACTATAAAGATTCTGTACAAAAAATGAGAGGCCAAACTCGTCCCGAAAACGTTCTCTGCAAAAATTTCCGTGTTAAAAAAAATCTTTGGCGTTGAAACTAGTCTTTGAACACGAAACATTTCTTACATGCTTTTCCTGTTCGGACACCACTACGAAAAAACCAATTTTTTTGCACGTGTCATCTACCAGAACTCGAACGCTCCTCGTGCAAAAGGCTTCAAAGGCGATCCTGCAACGATCTTCAAATGTTTTGCGTGTGTTGGGAAACACGTTTTTCTTACGAAACTATTTCCATGCACCCATTGTGCTAAAGACCCGTCCAACATATCTAAAAAATTGTCTTCTCGGTCTGTCGCATCTTAAAATGTACTAAAAAGGGTGAATGCCAAACTCCGAACTTTTCTGCACCCTTTTTCCGCCAATAAAATTAAAATGTTAAAGTCCCGTAGTAAAAACGGTTGGATGAAAAACCTGCTCGCTGGTTTAGTGAATGTTAAACAGATGCCACTGAGGAATTAAGTCAAGATCGTCATCACAGTTCCTTAGCCTCATACGCGAAAAATGGCTGCAGGGTGGCTACGTGATGTTGCATATATTAATGTCTGGCCGCACACAAATCCGAGGCCAGTTTTAAGTGAGACATCCATTCGAATAGTAGATTTGCGTACGTTGGTTGATACCTGCATTCTCAAGCCAGGAAAATGCACGAGTTCCCTAACCTGTATAGCATAGGCTATCCTCCATGTACTGTACATTGGTGTACTTAAGCAGACAACAACTTTTCATTAGCTACTCGCTGACACAGTGACAATACATGATGGGGTCTGCATTTAGTTGTTTCTTTATTATTGACTAAGCGCGTTCCAGGGAGTGTCAGGTAACTCAAAGGTCAATCGCTAGAGATCCTAGATTTTCGCAAAAAGGTTCTGCACCAGTTTTCTTCAGTGCCTTACGTGCATACCTACAACTCTGCTTCATATTTATTGGCAGCGTGTCTTTGTGTAGATGTGTTCCTTATTGCACTGCGTCAGGTTACTGCGATACCACACGTCCGCGATTAGCGAGTACAACCCCAACACGCTGAGATTTAGAAATAGCCAACCAATGACCACGAAGCAGCTGCAGGTAAGGCATTGGAAAAGCGTTGCAAAAATCTTTCCGCAAAAATCCAGGGTCTCTGTCAATCGCGTGTCACTACGTGTCAGTTGTTTGTATTCTAGCTTGTTCCTAAAATAAAACGCAAATGTTTTAGGCCCCTACCCATTGGTATACACGGCTCACCTTTCATATAGCAAATATAAAAAAAAAACAATCTTAAGGTTATTTTTTTGTTTCATGTTATTGAGCGCCAAACATAATTTGTTACGGACATTTGACTAAACAGCAGTTTCCGAGTTACTTTCATATGGAAATTGACAATTGAATGTGCAACACCTAACGACAATAGTTTTCGAGTTATCACAATACTAAAGGCAACCATGCATTCGCCTAACAACAGCTTAGTTTCCTTTGTATTATTAATGTGCATATACTAGAAACCGTAATGTACACAAACCAAAATTATTGACACCATTTTAACACAGCTCATCTTTCAATAATTTATATCTAAATACCATTTTTGTTGACCTAAACACTTACTGACAGCGTAGTTTCTTTTATATTACTGACGGCACAAACTGGAAAAACTAGACACAAAATCATGCATAACTTATTTAAAAACTTTACCACAGCTTAGATGATATTTTAATTATTAATGTCCACAGATTACAATAACAATTCGCGTGCCTCAAAACAGTAATACATAACATATACTTTGACACTTAACTACTGCATTGTACAGTTTCATTATTTATGTACAGTACATACAAGGTACTTGAGACATAACCGTATATTTTATACATTCACACTCGACCAGTTCTTAAATATCTTGGAACGCTCATTTCAAAATGTTTTTATACAGGCACTTCCCCAGTAGTTCATTCATGTCCCGATTCTGCTGCTGAATCTTGAAGTCAGTCTTTTCAGTTTTTCTAGTCACCATGCCAATAAGATGAGCTTGAGTGGCGAGTTCACTGCTTAGATCTTCTGCTAATCTTTTCAGAAAAGTAACCGAATCCCCAATATTATTCAAATTACGTTCCAATACTGCCTGCGCCTCATAAGAGCTTGACAAGGCTGAGGTTTGCCCTCGAACTTGTAAACCTGGATATAAATCGGCAGGAATGGCATCTCTACTAGTAATCTGAATGTTCTGAGAGTAACTACTCGGGTATTCTGGTTTTGCGGCAGGTATACTTGAGGCAGGTGACATTTTCTCTCCAGATTTGCCACTACAGTATTTCTTAAAGCTGCTCAACAAGCTCTTTATTCCTTGGAGATGTCTCTGACTAAATTGTAGTGCAATATTGATTCCATCAATACTCTCGTCTGTATGTTCCAATTGCGTGCGCTGACGTGACAGTTCCTCAGCTGTACCAGATCCAACATCCTCCGATTCTTCCAAAAGCCTGAGAGACCGGTGTGTTGACTTAAAACAGTTTTCTTCCAGTTTGCTTCGTCTCTCCAACAGTAATTGACGTTCATAGTTGAGAGCGCGTTTTCTATCAGTTACCTCTACTCCAGACGTGTTATTGCGTAAGCTTCTGAGAAATGATTCATCGTCAACATCATCATCAAGTGAAATTAAAAAATTACTGTGACTACTTTCTTTAGACATTTGACGATACAATACTGAATCAGCTACGCCGCAAAAATTTGTAATGTCCCTGTAACCTAGCAACGCGAGCCCCAACACTATGCTATCACAATAATAAAATATTGACTATTTCTCTGCCAACGACATGCCGAGTTAACTAGTAACTATGTTCCACTAATAAAACTAACGTTTCACACGTAAATGTACAAAATCCGTTAATTATGTTCCAGGAAAATAATAATATGAGTCATGATACACAGAGACTGAGAAATCTCACATATTCTTTTCATGCCAAACATGACATTTAACTCCCATACACGTTTTCTGCAGTTTTTAATTGTTCCACAGCATATACATATGTCACATTCTGGAAAACTATAGATAGAGACCTGACAAATTTAGAAACATGCTGGTTGATCTTCACAATCCAGCTTCTTGTCATCAGCTACATGTTTATTGGCTGCTGATCCAGTAAGTGGCCAATCGTACAACTGAACCAGTTGTTTGGTAGTAATGTATTAAGAGTCATCGAGAACAAGTATAATAAACAGCGCCCGAATGGAGAAAGTATTTTACGTGTACGTAGCTCGAAATATACTTATCCTCAAATGAACTCGCTAACTTTACAGGTCCCTTACTATTAATAAACGTGCAAGTAATTTCAGTAACGACCTCCTTCTGTAAAAACAAAAAAATAAAAAATTATGAAATTATGGTACCTACTTGCATAAACTAATAACTGTGCTGTCTAGCTTGCAGGTCGTTAGACCCGCCAATTTTTCCATTCCTCTGCTGATGTACTGTTTATTGAGATCCTGATAAACTCTTAAGACATAATAAACCAGCCCCGCATCTTTGGCGGTGCCGGTATTGTTTACGAGAGTCGAGAAAGATTCTTTTCTTACAACAGTTACTCTTATATACTTTCTATGTATGGGCTTCAAAACGCTTAAAACTATGTCATAGTAATACGTTTAACACTATCTAACCATACCAGTGATATAAGCAATGAAAGTTCTTCGAGTAACACCAATTACTAGAAATAATAACCTAATATTAAAACTGTTGACAGCATATGTGTTTTTCTTTCTAGATTAGTTCAAAGAGACTTCTTAAATCGAACGAGATGGCACTATGTTAACAACTTAAGGGTGATTGATCCCTGTCAGATCGGTTTTACGGTTTTTCTTATAAATCAGGGAACAGACACATTGTTTTACTATTTTCACGCTGACAAAGCATAGTTTATTGTTTCATTCACTTTTTTGGAATCCATATGGCATTGTTTCTGTTAATGTCGCGACCTCTGTAGTCGCTCCCGTAAATTAAGCAATTTTTCCTTTCCGGCTGTTTCCCGTTGCAAAATAATGAATATAATATGGTTCCAGCAGTTACAGAAAATCGATTAAGTTTGTATTTATGCCTTGTCATGACAAAAATTTTGCTACATCGTCTGGAACAGAAGTTATCGAGAAGAAACCGATAAATCCAAGGTGGTAGGGATCAATACCCCTTAAATCGCGCGTTTCAGAAGACGCGGGCATGGCTCCTTGTTCAGATATCCTGATTTCCACTCGCAATGGTTTACCGAGATCGCTTCAGTATAATTCTGGGATGATCACTGGCTGCAGGTCACAGCATATTTATTCTCCGCTTCCTGTCTGTCGAAGGCAGGGAGGCTGCGTTAGTTGGCAGTTCTCGCGCTTGCACCTCTTTTACCTTTTCCTGAAACATTTGCGTTTTTATTTATAAGATTTTGCACTGTTTTGTTTAATACAATCATGATGTTTGTAGAGACTTACAAATTTCACGTTGTATTCTGACAACAGACTTAACTGTAAGATGTCCGCTCGCTCGATGAAACACACTGGCCTACAATGTAAAGGATTGCAGCGGGGAAAATTTGCGCCAATAATAAAACGTTCAACGGTAGAGTGACCGTTCGAGTATAAATCAGGTACGTACATAAGTGATACCACATAAAAGACTGGTGAGCTAAAAAATTCACACATTGTCCACGAGTACGTACAGATCAGCGCAGTTTAGTCTAAGACTGTGTCCGAATTCAAGTATGTACTTTCGTAGAAGTAGACTTTATACTTTACTCGTCCTTTCCTCAATACTAAACTAATTCGAACAAAAACAACTTCTTTTCTGTAGAAAAAAAAACGTAACAACAGGTATCTATGGACCAGCTGTTGAATGAAAACAAACATTTTCACGCCAATATTTGAATGCATGTTTGGCACATGAAGTAAAATTATACATACATATTTCTCTGAGGATAACCAAATGCATAATCCACAAAATAATAAGTGTAGTTTAACATACAATGAAAACTGTGATGGGATATACTTACAAACAAGCAAAGTAGTCAACCGAAATTACGATGCTAGTATACATAACCTACAAGCTGTAATTTTAACTTTTCAAAATGGCGACCACGCCAGAGCTACGAAGACGCGAGAAGGACACAGAAGTACACACATTCGTTTCCTTGTGCTTCCTTGCGCAGTTGCATACTTCACTCCTAATTCGACAGTCTTTGTGATGTCTTTACCGGGGATAGGCGAATTCGGAAACGGCCTTAGCCTAGCACCTAATAATAATGTGACTTTTGCGTGTTCCTATGTTATTGTTGTTATCTCAGCATTCAGGAACGTCAAAACAATAGAATGTTATGTGGTCAGCAAAATGACAGCACGCCCATCTTACCAACCTATCTACTCTGTGTGTGGTCCGGACAGATGTGGTGGGAATGTCAGCCGACAACGACCGTGCTTACTCGACCGTGTTGACGATTTCACGCCGAGCACTTGGTCACGGCACCGCTTATCTGGGTCGCTCGTGGAAGCCAGCGACACGGTCGCTAGTACTGATGGTTCTTGTTCACTACTGTATGTTTGCAGTAGGAAATAATTACTACCACGGCCGAACACATGGAACACCAGGCATACTCTGCAACCGCCCAGGATATCTGAGTAGTCTGTGGCCCAGGCCGCCGAGCGATGTGCACAGATTCGGCTGTTACAAAATTAACTGCAAACAGTTCAGCGTGCAAAAGTTAAATATGCTTAGAGATACTGTTCAAAGAAAACTACACACGTGCTTATACCTTTTCGCGTCCTCCATTTATCCCTAAAGTTTATTTTTACGCTGCTTTTATTTTATTTTTATTTTAGAGTGTTTATATATATTTTGAATAAAGCATAAAATGTTACTATTTTTTAGATGTACAGGTAATGAAAACATATTTATCCTAAGAAATGAGTTAATTTACACTGAAATAAGATGATAAGAGCAACTTCAAAACATTTGTATTGTATGTACAATGTAACAAGTAAGTGTTTTAATGAGGTATTAATTTTATAAAAATCATATTTGCAAAATATTAATTTGTATCTGCTTTTAAAATTGTTTAAATCAACTTTCGCTACACATTACTTGAAAGGCCTTTTATCATGCGTTCTTTAAATTTTTCGTAAATTAATTTGATAAAATTTTTTGTGCATTACAAAAAAATAGTACAAATCTGACTTTGGCACGTAATTCTGCAAAGTATGTGTGCTTAAAATTTGTATGTGAGGAATGAGTAATTATCAGTAATGTCTGCAAGCTGATCACTATTTGGTATAAAATAAAATAAATTTTCGTAGGAAGTGCTCTTAACATACAAGCATAGAGGAACACCACCCACATATGATGGGTTTCGTCAGAGTAGGAACTCCCAGGTGTGAACGGTTGGTTCACTATCTAGTCTCTCCGTCTGTTCTCACACGAAGACAAAAGAGAGTCGAGACAGTTTTCGTCGTACAACCTGTAAGTCCTTGTAAACTTCTGAACTAAGATATCTTGGGGAAACAGTTGCAAAAGTTCTCATGTGAAAACGTCAAGTTGGGCCGGGCTTCGAACCCAGGAAATTAATCTAGAATTTCTGTGAGGAAGAATTTTCTTCTCGACCTACCCATAACGAAATGATGTTACGTCCGTGCTGGGAAAAATTATTCTGAATCTCTTCTCTCTCCTTTTGAATTTAAATGACTGATCAGGCTGTTAAAGATTGGAACTGAGGGAAAGGTCAGCATTTATAAGTAAGTTATCTCACTCGCGTTTGAAACTGACTCATATGAATGGCATAGTGCGCATAAAATATAGTAAGGAAAAATTGTATGGACATTACATTTCTGGAATTTATTTTAGGGCAGTCTACACTGAGAAAATATTTTGTTACACATTTTTGGAGGAACAACAGATACTTTTTTTAAATAAGTACAACAATCATGTTCAGTAACCGCTGCAATCTGTATATTTTTTTAAGCAAAGCAAGTTGTTATTCTACAAAACAGATTGTATTGGATGAAATTGTTATATTGTCTTTCTACAGTTCTACTGTTGTAGAACTAACATTTCTATATTTCTCAATGTAGACTGAAAATACGTACGCATTCATATCTCGTTTGTGTTGAATCACTGCTTATTAGGCACGCTCTGAAGGACTCTGGACGGAAAACAAACCTGCGAAAAAAAAAAAAAAAGCACGGCGTTAGTCCCGTGTCACAATATAAAACGTTTTTGTAGCCTACTTAAACAAGCAAAATCTTGTAAAAATATTTTCTGCACATCTAGTTAGTCACATGCTAAAAAATAATGTCAGAACATTTAAAGTTATCAAACATATATGTAATGCCTCGAAGAAGAACAAATTGAATTAAAGCTTATTTTACGCAGTGCTCTGTGTAAAACACAGTAAATATCAGCATTATGTCACATTTTAAGAAAATTTTGTACTTTTAGTGGCATTACAAGCAAATGAGGTATTTGTAAGACTCTAGTTGTAAATAGTACAGACATTCTTCGTAATCGTGTAAAACGTTGCTGTATTATTAGATTCCAAGCAACTTTTAAGTAAATTTTACAATAATTGGATTGATTATTTATGAAACTAGCATTCAAAATTATTTCTTAAGTGTAAATAAATTCTTGACAGTGTAAACGAGTGAAGCTGAATATTCAGTGAAACAGAAGCTTTAGAGCAAACAGCTGACGCCCGAATGTGTAACGTATTGCAAAGGCTATGCCTCAGGACTTTGAACCCATACAATATTCATATTCCATTCCGTAACTAATCAAGACAGCCGTGGACTTAAAATATAACTTTGCAGTTTCTTTCACGCTCGGTTGTTAGCAGACAAATTAAGTAAGCTCATCATTGGCTAGCAAGAATTCCAAACGATGCAGTCGAATGGGAACACACAAATAATGGAAGAAGAACGACAGGCATGCATAGTGTATATACACACTTGAGCGCAACTTAGCAGAAAACAGTCCATTCATTCCGCCCTAAGCCAATGGTCCTACAGAGAACACATAACTATAGACACTGGAAAACCAGCGAAAATATCTAACATAGTCTCCAATAAACTGTAGTTTCTCAATCGTGACACATGTTAAAAGTTTTCTGGCAAATCACACACGTTCTGTGTTAAAATTGTACAGTTCTAATTGGGTCTGTTGAAGAGGGCACAGTGCTTGGTCAATATAGGTACATAACCTTCAGTGTTATACATAGCATGTTGGAGCCTAGCAAACAATCAACTTTTCCCGCGATTTACCAGTGTATTTACACATAATAAATTATTAACGAACCAAACCAATGTTTGTTCACAATGAGTAACCTCACTGTAAACAGCTTTGGTATACAACAAACAAAGGATCTTGGAATCTGTTACGAGTTCGTCAAGACGACGTATGGTAGTTTTACAGAGATTTCGAAAATATATTCTTAAATCACATAATTTTCATATCAAGGTATCCCTACATTGTTTTGTCACAAATATGTAATTAATTGTACGTATTTTTTATAACAAAAAAAAAACGGCTGTGATCAAAACTCTGCTGCATGTGGTGTACCTCGGGGACTCCACGGCGCTCCTTGTTCCGATCAAACCTTGACCGACTCGATGGACGCATCCCCTGTTGAAAACGCCTCCGCTTCACACGGAACACGTAACAAACACGAAGCGGTGACATCGCTACGCGCGGGAACGATATTTATTTTGTCTCTCTCTCTCTATTTCTCTCTCTTTCCCCTTTTGAAGTCCCCCGATTCCAGGTCGCCGCCCGTTAGAACATATTTTTTTTGTTTAGCTGAAAAACTGAAATGGGTCTCACGGCAAAAAAAAATAAATTAAATAAAAAATTTGATAACGGAGGTTTGCGTGAAAGCTTGCTAGAGTGCTTTATCGGGTTATTCCTTAATGCAATGCTACCACGGAGATGTCAAAGAGATAATTAGCACCGGCGCGGTGAAGGTTTGTAAAATGCCGCTCCTGGCCCACTCAGCCGTAAAAAATGAAAAAGAAAATAAAGAAAGAAGACACCCAAACGGCAGTGGCTATTTTATTTACGTGTTGTGTACACGCAGGGAATGCTCTGAAAAATTTATAACTGCCGCCACTTCAGTGAACGTAATTCAACTAGTCAGCTGTTATTATTTTACCTTCACAGAGTTTTTTTTTTATTTTACAAATTTTTGTGAGTAGGCTCTGGCTTTTACTAACTTCCTTTATTTAGACTCTTTTTTTGGCAAATAAAAAGGGTACAAAACATAGGCATTTAACTGCCTCAAGAGGCCTGCCACTTACTGCGACTGTTTCTTGCCGAATCATACGCTTCGCAGATTTCTTGCATTTTTCATGGGAATTGTGGTTAAAAAAATCTTACGCGATTTATTATTTCAAAAATGAACCTCATTTAGAGCGCTCTACTTGTCATGTAAACGAAAATACACAAGCAAGCATAAATAAAAACACAAGAAAGTTGTAGGAAAAATATTTAAATAGTTCGTTTATCAGCAAAAAAAAAAATGTGGACACTTAAAAGATTACTATTACAACCAAATAACACTTAAACAAACAATGTTATGGTGTGTAATTGCAATAGCTTCAGGAAGCTGTTTACCACGCGCGTAAAATGCGTTGCAAAATATTCGTAATTACGTTTATAGGTAAATATCAAGAATCACTTACTCATTGTGTACCGGCCAAACTATTGATTTTAGACATATATTTTATTTATGAAAATGTTTCTAGTGACGCTGTAAGTAGTCCTACGTAAATTATTTTGTTCGATTAGGTTTTTTAGGTTAGGTTAGTTTAAGTTAGTTTAGGTTAATTTAGGTTAGTTAAGTTAGATTAGGTTAATTTAGGCTAGTTTAAGTTAGGCTAAGTTTAGGTTAAGTTAGGTTAGATAAAGTTAGGTTACATAACCTAACTTAATCTAACCAAAACTAACCTAAACTAACTTAAACTAATCTAAACTAACTTAAACTAACTTAAACTAACCTAAACTAACTTAAACTTACCTAAACTAACCTAACAACCTATCCTAAACTAACCTAAAAAACCTAACCTAGCAAATTTTTACCAAGGGACTACTAAGAACGTCACTCGAAACATTTTTCATCAATAAACTATACGTCTACAATCAATAGTTTGGCCAGTACACGATGAGTAGTAATTCTTGATATTCACCGGTTTATAGAAGGAAACTATTATGTGCGCACTGTGCCAATGTACTAAAAGAAAATACGCTTGAAACGCTGACGGAAAGGAAGATTCAAAACTTCACGGGCACTCTAAGAATTATATCTAAGCCACTCAAAACTAGTAAAACAGATTTTTTTCAACATTTTATGTATGAAATACTACTCACGGGATTCGTGTGAAACTGTTCTAGAAACATTCAATAAACTTTGCTTAAAAATGTTCACCAATAAAAATATGGGGTCACCACTGAAAGCGTCAGTCAGGCGAGTGATATACGATACCACTGCACGTCGTTTCAGTGTCTTGCGGTAGAGGCGATACCGCACCAGATGAGCCGGTCAACATCGCCCTTGGTGCCGTGCCTCACTCACACAAACACACGGCCAGTAGCCGCGCGCCTTAATCGTGAACGTGTTGAATGAGAAGAAACTTTATGAACGGTGCTGTTAACAGCCAGTAATCATCAGGGGCCTGACGAAGTTCTTTTCAGTCACTGATCTGATTTGTTGACCTTACTACGCCTGCGAAGTATGACTGAATGATTTTTTGCATCCCGAGGAATCTGCACTTCATTGGCTGGTTGCAAGAGGTAGTCCCGCCCAGTAATAGTACAGGAAACATCATAATATTTTGCAACTGCAACAAACTCGTTACTTAATTTGTGAATTGGTCAGAAACAAATTATATCAAACACACATAATTACATTTTTGTATGCATATATATATATATATATATATATATATATATATATATATATATATATATATATATATATATATATATATATATATATATAAATGTATAAATACACACACATAAAAACACTAATATTTGGGGCCCGAAACGTAACTAAAAAAAAATGCTCACTTTTATAAACACCTAGAGTACTGAACGTATAAATTCAAATAAGATGATACCCATCCATGGTCCAACCTGTACATCTCTTGGCAACTGCAGCCCTACCTGGCAACAACCCACGAGCCGCCACTGGACGTCTGTCCTGTCTGTAGGCTTTGTACCTCACATGTCCAGTCAACGTGAGCAGTTTTATTTTTTTATTATTGGTGACTCAATGGTAAAACACTAGATACATATTCAGGAAGACCCATGTTCCATTCTCTACAGCCATCTTAGTGTCTGGAGACGGCAAAAATTCGCGGGTTCACTGACATTATAAGCTCACTGGCTGCTCGATGACGCAGTGATATGGGCCTGCATTTAGTTGCTTCTGTACTATTGGCTAAGCAACTTACAGCAAGTGTCAAATAAGTCACGGGCCAATTGCGAAAGTTGCACGAACTTACAGTTGCTGCAATTATAGCTTGGGGCCAAAAGAACAACGCGAATTTTTCTGGTCTCTAGCTATACCTATATTAAAAACACGCTTGAAAAAAAAAACATTTCTTGTTGACTCTGTACACTACTCTTCTGTTCTAATTCATCAGCTGTAAGCACCATTATTCTGTTAAAATATAGACAGTAATCCAGTTTGGTTATCGTTACTATATAGAATTTTTAAAATAGATTTACTTGACTTCTTGTGACAAAAAGTAATACTTTAGTGTCTGCCTCAATACGTTGGGGGCTCTTTCAATCTGGTTATAATATGAAGACAGAAATACATATATAAATCTTGGGGAAGCGTAAGAAACGATGGTCAGAAATGAAGAACAACTCATGATTTCCAACTCGGGATGGTTGTAACAAGCAAGAACACGATATTACGTTCTGGCATCAGTAATCTCAGCGCAAATTAAAGAAAACGGGATGTTGCAGCATTCGAGCAGATGAAACATAAAAACAACAGGTAAAATTATTACACTTAAAAAACAAGATTTTAAACATACATGTACCACCCACGGATGGTCCACACAATCACTTTAATATCAGTTGAGTCAACAGACCGACAATAATTAATCACAAATTGTTAAATTCCCTGGTAGTCAGGAGAAAATCGCGGATCAAGATATCGTATGTTAATATTTTCCTCGAAAAAAAAAAAAAAACGATCCGACATAAGACCACGTTGAATGTTAAAGTTTATGTAGAATTGTCTTTAACATACTCCATGAATGATTAATATGGAGTCTCAAACCATCAAATTCGAACATGATTTTTGTTCACTGGACCAGAAACAAGCAAGTTATTCTCGTCGGAAGACATAACCATGGCCAAAAAGTAATTGTCTCTAAATAAATTCGCTCCAGAACCACACAGGCAGACTGGTAGTTTATCTTCGGGAGTCAGTTCCTGCAGAATCCATCTGTACCTTCCGGTATACCGAGGCACGTTATAAATAGTAGTCGATCGTAACATCTGCAGTTGCCTCTGGGACCAGCGAATTGATATCGTTGAGCTGCGGGAAAACGCTTTCCTAATGTTCTCAACGTGTTCGTCGGAGATACGCTTCCGGCATCCGCTTGTGCCTCACTAAACAATACACTTGGCCAAAAACTTGCTGTATTATTCCTTAGTTCTCTATGCATTTGGCTCTGCCGTCTGAAAAAACACGTCGACATCCTTTTACAACCCCCCATCCCCTCCTCTGAATAAACTTAAGCCGCGGTCACAAGGGACGTTCAGCTTCCGTAACGATAACACGAGTTCCGAACGAACTCTCTTCGTGTTGAATGTACACTAGTTTCATAATAAAGTTCGAAGACATATATTCCTGGTTACTCTTCTTGTAGCTATGCTTCAATGGCAATGAGGTGTGTAACATATACAAGGCTAAGACATTTTACGCTAGTTTAATTAATAAACTTCAGTGTTTATGTTCCTTTTGAAATATTACAACATTGTAGTATGTTGAGTCTCCGTAGCGTGGTCTGTAGCATGCAGGCCTACAGTGCGAGAGGTCCTGAGTTCGAATCCTAGCACGGGCGTGGTTGTTTGTATCGTTTGTTTAGTTTGTAATCCGTCCCCTATTAAGCATGTGTGCAGAAGACCGGGGGACGTTAATAAACCCTTTATATAAAAAAAAACGCTAGTTGAAATGTAGTAAATAAAATGTTACGAATGATGAATGTGGAAGTGAAAATAATTAAATATGATACAGTCTAGTTTAGTTTTGTAAAGTTTGTTGAGATAAGAAAGTAAGTTGATTTCGTTTCGTTTTGGCATGTAACCTTGCAACCATGTTTAGTTTTAAACGATCAAACATTGCTGTAATAAATGTACATGTAAAATAACTCTAGTGTGACCGTGGTCTTAAACTGTGAAAACAACAAAACTTAACTGCTAGTTTTGCAGTACCGACGGCATATTGATATACACAAACTGCATCTCTTCATGCGAAAAATCTCGTCCGTAAATTGAACACCTGCAATTATCACAAATAAAACTGGCAGAAATTAGGGGAAACATATATTTACTTAATTTTACAAACACACGTGAAATTAGACGTTTCACTATGGGCAACCCGTTCATTTCTTTGCCATTTAATGACAGTTATGTAGGACCACAGTCTCCAGCAGAAGGCCGTATCCTTACACATGGAAACTATGCCGAAAATGGTCATTTTTATTCAACTCTCTAACCGCAATGGCTTTCCCTGATTTGCCGTTATTTAGGAAAGACATCATTAGAAAGCTGAAAGCACATTATAGTATTGTTGTTATTTTTATTGGATTTTCCGTCTCGTCGACAGGGAAGTCATTATAGACGGCGACATATAATCATGCACAAGGACATCAACTAGAAAAGGCACAGTCATGACTGGAGTCACAAATATTTTCGTGTAAATAATTTTGCATTAACTTGTTTCAGTGCCTTATATGCATATCTGCAGCTGTGCTTCATGGTTGTTGACAAAACGTATTTGTGCATAGACGTCGCTCATTTGACTTGACCAATAAGAACAAGGTTACTACGTCACTGGTAGAGCCCTAAGACGCTTACCTGACCTTGAAGCGCAGCTGCAGACATGCACGTAAGCCAGTAAAACAAGTTGGAGCATAATTCTTAAAAAAAAAAATATATATATATATAAATAAACCAACAGATCTAGTGATGACCACGGTCTATGAAGGTAAGATCTTGATATTGAGGAATAAAATGTGACTCCTTTTTTGTCGCAGCGCTAGTAGTTTTTAGTGGAAGATTAGTATTGTTTTGTCTTTGGCTCAGCAAGTTTTCACAGCTTAAAATGTGTAGTTGTTATCGGAATTGCCTATATTATAGAAAAATAATTTAATCGAGATAATGTATATTGAATTTTGTATTGGAACACATTTTCAGCCATTAAATTTAGTTTTTCAATATTTTACATGCAGACACACATTGCAACGATTCTAAAATTTTGTAGGGCTGAAAGGAATAGATTTTGTTCGAATTTGTTTTCTAAAACAATAGTACATAATATTTTTTTCAGACGCCTAATATAAACGTTACGAAACATATATCTGCAATACCAGTTTACCATATTAACTTAATTTTATATAAATAATTGTAAAAACTTTAACATCGCCAGATGTACACTCTACAACTGAATTAATGAATATTCACAGATTCATGCTGATGAATGGAGCAGTTTCAACAATTTGAATCAGTGAAAATAGTCCCTGTTTAATGAGCGAATATTCACTGATTTCCATTAAGAGTGCCAACATTTCACAAGTGAATCAGTGAATATTCACCGTTTTTTCCAGTTGTTTTCCAAGTACAGTTTTCTCTTATTAAATCAGTAAAAAATTACTAGAAAATCTGTGGACATTCACTAATTAACTTGTGGAATGTTGGCACTCTTTATCGTAATCAGTGAATTGTCACCGATTTCACAGTGGTTTCTAACTGAATCCATTTGTTGAAACTGCTCTATCCATCGGCGTGAATCAGTGAATATCCACTAATTCAAATTTAGAGTGTAAACAAGGCAAATCTTCCACTAAATGACTACAGTACTAGCACTCGGCAACAAGAAGGGAGTCACTGCCTCTTGCTGGAGAGCAAACGCCGTGTCAAGACCTCTTCCTCTTAAGAGGAGTCCTCGACTGGCGCATGGACGGCGTTGCAGCGTGTCACGCGCATACATTTTTACGCGAAACCGCTTAACTTATTCATATTATGTTTACCTACGAAAAGAACACACACTTGAAACCATGCTTCTATTTTTTCAAAAATGCAGCACGCTTGTTAGAAACATGATATTCGGGCCTCTCAAAATGGCTAAAAACGGGTTTTTTTAGACTGTTGTAACTCCGAAAATATTACCTGAATTCGTAAAGTGCAAAACGAGAAGCATGCGTTGGTCTTTGCTTCAAACTATTCAAAAATAAAATATTGGGGCCACCGCTTGAAGTCGCATAGTAAAAAGACTACAACGGAGACCTTGCACGCCAGTTTAACGCGCTGCGAATAGAGGCGATATGCTTCTCGTCAAGCGTGGTACGCTGGCTCTTATCGCTACGCTGTTACCACGCGTCAAAGGTGGAAATTTGACACCGCGAAGGACTCCTTTTAAGACCGTGGTCGTGGTATTTGATGGCCGGAGCCGGGGATGGAAACGAAGCTCCAGAATGGTAGTCCGGCGTGTTACCGTTGCGCCACCTCGCGTGGTACCATTGTATTATTGTGTAGCGTGGTTGTGTTCACCGAGCCCACCTGGGAGCGAGCATCTCGCTGTGGGACGACACTAGGCATGTTTACAGCAGGCGCGCCTACCAGCTGCACAACTTTCCAGATTGTTCTTCCCACGTGACGTGCTTCCTCCCATCGACCACGCTCTGATCCGCGCACACCGAGGTTACGTTCATTATATTACACGTTAGAGTGAGTGACAGATTTTTGGTCAGCGCTGTCTCGTTATGGTCACCTAGAAGACAAGATGGGCCGCCAAACACTCGTGCCAGGCACGGGGTTGCAGGTTCGAGTCCCTAGACGTGCCACCCGCCGTTAGCCGACTACAACCTCACAGCCTTCGGCATGATGAACCACACGGATAAAATATATTTTGTGGCAGCTTCAAAAAATTTTGTGGGTATTCACCCTGTAAAATTTATTTCGCGGACACCACAAAATTATTTTGTTGTTACTACAAAATTTTTCTTTCAGTGAAGGTGGGAACGTCAGCTCCGATTAGACCTGTAGTCACTCCATTCTATTTCTATTCCGTTATAATAAACTGTGTTAACACATCTCTCCTCCTTATTGTTTATCACGTGGGTTTTATATTTAACATTCTATAAACTTGCAGAATAATTCTAATCCACTTAAGGGTTCACAACATTCGTAGAGGCCCTTAAGCTTTATTTATACAACATATACGTTTCCTCTCGTGCATCATTCTTCCATATATTGAACATTCTTCGTTCAGCTTCACTTTGCTGTTGCTTAGGTTATTTCTACTCCTGCAGCCTGCCTGTTCCGCCTGCTAACAGCATTTTACCCATCGCGAAAACAGCATAAATCTGAGATAATGGCCTAAAGGGGTATTGTAAGCTATGTCGAGCGGACGACTCTAATACTCAATCGTTAGTAAAATATGAACTTCTCATCAAAATTCGATGATATTTTTGACGAGTAGATACTTCATCAGCGGCCGTTTATTTATAAGCACTATGTGGTAGTATGCTTGACTTTCGAATAAAATATTATATACTGTTTTTTAGAAAAATAAGGGCTTAAAACCACAAAATATACAAAAAAGGGAAATTATCATTTATATGAATTTTTATAGGTTATGATAATATCTAGGCCTCTATAACAACCGAATTCCAAAAATATTTTCGTTTTCATTTGAAAATAATTTTAACATCCGTAAACTTCCCACTATTGTGTTTATACAAACAAGATGAGAAGATATACAATTTGACAATGTGAAGAAATAACCCTGATATTGAGGTGTCCGCTTGTCGTGGTCGCCGAGCGATGTACTGAGCTTCGGCCGTTATCGGATTGTTCGAAAACTGTTCAGCACGCAAGAGTGATGTCTGCTTAGGAATAGCTTTCACAGAACGTTTCATTCTCTATGGGCATTTCATGTTTGCCACTACTTACAAAGGGCACCGCCTACCAAACGCTTAATGCGTCGCAGCGCGGACGATAAAAACTTTTTTTTCTAACGGAACTATTCCACTTGTGTCGATTGTGTAAATGTACGAGAAGAAAACACACTTTAAACGACGATGGAAAGGTGGTTTCAAAGCGTCACGTCAGTTTAGTTGTGATCTACGATACCACAGCAAGCCATTTCAGTATCTTGCAGTAGAGGCGATACCGCACCAGATGGACCGTTCAACATCGCCCTTGGCACCGTGCCTCACTTACACAAACACACGACCACCAGGCGGGCGTCTTAAGGGGCGAGTTCAAGCAAAAATTTTATTATTTTAATAATGTTTGTATTTGTACGATATATGGTTTGTTTTCTAGACATATGTCGTGACTATTTTTCATAGTAATGGAAATTTTCTGTAGCTTTCATAGTTTTTGTTTAGTGATAGGTAAAGGCCAAAATTTGCATAAAACGGTTTTATACAAGAAACGAAAACCAATTGCCTTACAGAAACGAAATAATTCTCACTGAAGAACAGTGTCACGGGCTACAACTGGACATCTATAAGTTCATTGTATTAAACATTTTCTTTTTTTTAATACAATAGTTGACAATTTTTTATTTCTAATTCAGAAATTTTGAAAAAAATAAATATATATATATTCAATGTACTTTTTTATGTATGTCAAGACGTAGCCCACGATGCTGTTCTTCAATGGGAAATATATTCATTTCTGTATGTCAGTTGGTTTTGGTTTCTTGTATAAAACAGTTTTATGCAAATTTCGGCTTTGACATGCCATTATACAAAAACTTTGAAAGCTAGAAAATGTTCATTACTTTGAAATATAGTCCCAATGTATGCCTATAAAACAAACAAAGTCTCGTATTAATACAAAAATTATTAAAACAATTAAAATTTTGAAAAAAAAGGGGGGGGGGCGTAAGGGTGTTCAAGTGCGATAGTGTCGTAATTTTATATTTATATTAAATAGTGTTAATTTTGTAGACGGTGATTGTGAATGCAGTTTACTCTTGCGAAACAATTTTAGCTGGCGTAGTTTTCTCATAACGTTTCGTCAAAGTCAAAATTTGCATGTTCTACTGCCATGCAAATAGTGAAAACCAATTAACTTACGTACGTGAAATAATTCACAGTGAAATAACATACTATGGGCCACGTAATAAAACATTTGAAAAAATCCCGCGAACTGATTTTTATTTTTAAAAATTGCTGAATTTGCAACTTTTTCTCTGTACTTGGCAAATTTTTAATTCAAAATATTACGTTGTGGGTGCTTTTATGTTTTATTGCATAGCTCTTGGGATGTAAGTTCACAGTCAGTTATTTTGTTTTAGTAGGTCGGTTGGTTTTCACTATTTGCATGTCAGTTTATCAAGCAATGTTTGACTTTGACACCCCATTATGAGAAAACTATGAGAGCTAAAATTGTTTCGTAAGAGTAAAATGTACTCACAAGTATGTCTACAAAACTAACAATACTTCATACAAACATAAAATTACGATTTTATCACACTTCAACACCCTTAAGGCATATTTTCTAGCGCCAGGAAATTGCGAAAGTGGGTGTTCTTGCGGTACTTTCAAGAAACGAAATCTTTTCACAGAATATAATAGAAGATATAGGCCTATATGAGGAGCAAACATTAAAAACAAGACACATCCAAAATCCCGTAAATGAGTAAAATTTCCTTTTCTAAATAAACAAGATGTGTTGCATAAGAGTATGAACTCAGGCTCCATAATAAAAACACATATCTTATTTAAATGGGTATGTTTATTCTCAGCTAGTGCTGTAAAATATGACGCTTATTCACTTTTATCTACAGCTAGATAAGGTGGACATGTCTGGTTTTGAAAGTTTGCTCCTCATATGTGTACAACATATTTATATTTAATATTTCGTCATAAAACGATATACGGTTACAACTGAATGTGTCATAAGAGACAAGTCATCGGCTAGAGGACTGCACGCAGGTTCAGTAACTTGTGCATAAAGAATCGGCTGATACTTGAAGCGCGTGCTGTGTCGTCCTTATCGCTTCCGCACTTCTTGGTCTCGAAGGCACACAACACGTCCAGGCAGACGACCACATTGAAAGAGCTTGTTCCACCAGAGTGAGTGGTTCATAAATACACGCTGAAAATATCAATTGATTTCTACAGTTCTTCGAAGTTAATATGGATAAAATACTCAATGACAATCCTAGGTAATGGTATTTGCCAACTTTATGAGTAAATACTTATCCAGAATTACTAATTCCTTATGCGTGACCTCTTGCGCCGCAGTTAAATGCAAGAGGTTCCGGAGATTGTGCCTCAGAAGTTCGTATCACTGGAAACAATTTAGTTTAAGATGTTGGCTATACCTATTGTCCAGGATTGCTATTGTATACTTTCCGAAAATTGGCTTCAAGAAACCTACAGTTATAGATTAATGCTTTCAGCGTTGAATTATGTATCACGCCCTCTTAAATCCTCGCTATTTAGTTTTACAGTGGTTTCGAAAAAAAAAAAAAATTTAAACGCAAATTAATGCATATATCGAAAATTCATTCTTACGGTTTTAACACGTATATATCATTGATTGCATGTGAATTTTTCTGTTGCAATACACCGAACGGATTTTTAAATTTTTGCCCCTGAAATATCACATGTTTTGTTGTCAAAACAAGCCAAAATTAAGAAAAATATTTTTTTTCTAGCAAGCGGTACATTATTTAAAAAAAAAACGCTCAGGCAAAATTGTGAATCGTATGACTGAACAGTCAAAAATTTTTTTCAAAACATTTGGTTAAAAATATTCGAGTTATTTGCAATTGTTTCAGATAAATGAAAGATAGTGGTCTTAAAGACGCTTATGAAAATTCACGAGGGTAGGGTAAGCGATTCAAAATTTAGAGTTTTAGGCGTTTGAAATATTACCCCAGGGAAGTTTACCCGTGTACTGTTGGCATCTCGGTCAGCTACTAAAACTAATATTATAATTAAATATAAATATAATAGCGTAAAGAATGTACTTTAGCAACATATTTTTCATGAAGACAATATGAAGCCTTATTTTTTAATTCCCATGACATTTTAAAACTTCGAATAGCACTAAAGGCGGTTATCAAATCCTGGTCACGTGAATGAAATAACCTACCCTACTCCAGCGAGTGAATTGTCAAAAGTGCCGTTACAAAACCTGGCCAAGTATATAAGCTGAAACACTGTAACAACCGCAGGATGTATAAGTCAACAAACTGGTGTACTCATTCCTTGAAGGAAGCAGCAGGTCGAGTGAAATGATCATGTAGGAATATCGTAGTAGATGTTTCGTTCACCTGTGTTCTAAAGTTGTTCACGTTGTACGTGCGGCCTGGTTCTGTTCTTGTCACAACGCGATGTTCGTGACTGCCAGCCATCTAGATAAGCCTGATTTGTGGAAGGCAACTACAAGTATGAAACTGCTACAAGACCGTGCAATAAGTCGCTGAACCAGGCGACAAACCACTGCAGGAAACATACACAACCTGTTCCTGAAAAATCACGCCCGGTTTTCAGATATATCGTGGCAAGTGGGTCTGCCACTCCATGCCTTGAGCAAATAAACACGGGCGCAAACTAACGTATACAGATCTACAGTTTTTTAAAAAGTTCGAGAATTTGCCGAAAAAATTTCGTGTGATATTTACGACTCCCTGACAAAAAAAGCTGGGCGCGGTTCACCTCAGTTTTCAACGTCTTTATTTATTTTTATATTTGTACCAGATATTTTTTTTCTTATTTTAGACATGAATTGTGATAAAATCTTCACCTTAGGAAACTTTTGTATCCCTCAAAGTTTTTGCGTAATGAGTCGTAAACGTAAAAATTTGCACTTTACGGTTTTATGTACGCCACTAAAACCAACTGACATTCCAAACCGACAAAATTCACAGTGTATAACAATGTTATAGGCTATGATTTGACATATATAAAAACAACAAATAGAATACTTTTGTATTTAATAAAAAATGCTGAATTTTGAAATGAAAATTTAAAAAATATCAACAATTTTTTTTTGTTCATATGTATGTCATTTTTTTTTTTAGTTTGAATGTCAGTTGGTATTAGTGGCGTACATAAAACCGTAAAGTGCAAATTTTGACGTTTACGGCTCATTACGCGAAAACTATGAGAGATACAACAATTTTCGAAGAGGAAGATTTAGTCACAATTTATGTCTAAAGTAAGAAAAAATATAAGAAGACGTTGAAAACAGAGGTGAACTGCGCCCTTAAGCAAATATTCCTTCGTGTGTGTATGCAGAATAGGTGTAAACTACAGGTACAAATGCTGTGAGGTGCTACGTCGTTATGTCGTATAGAAACTCGTAAGGGACGTAACAAACCTTGGAAATCGGTATTTAAAATCGTTCAAACTATTACTGTAACAATGAATAATGCAGCAATGAATTACCTCCTTCCTGCAAGTTCATGCATGCATGCTGTCAGAAAAAAATGCCACAAACCGCGCCCCATAACTTTTCCCAAACAGGTTCGATTCTGCACGGTTTGATATTGTAAGACCAGGTGACACGGCAGTGACATGTAATTATGCTGTAGTGATCGACGCGCGCCGTTGATTGGGCGTGCCAGGGAGATAACATCACGTCACTCATGCCGCCTGTGATCAAGGTCGCTGTGAGGTCGCAGCTGTTTCCCGCTGCCGGAGGTGCGCAGGGGCTTGGCCTACTCAGGTCTTGGGCACACGTCCACGCATTTCTGACATCTATCAAACAATCATCCTTAAGGCCCTGTCACACTGTCTAATTTTACCTTCCAATCGCTTCAAATAAATTTGATCAAATACCGTTGGATGGCAGTGACGTCACAAAAAAAACGTCATTGTCGTGGCCATATTTGTTGGGAAAAGTTTGATGGCTTTCGTTTTCATACAATATTTGCGAATTGGACAGGTTCAAAAATTTCTCGGATGATGGATGGCTCAGCCAATCACAAACACGCCCTTTGTAAACTGAAATATCATAACCTTCATTCGTGCACCATGTTCAGTTGGATGGAAAATATTACTGTAGTTTTAGATCAAGACAAAGCAACCCATTGTAATTTAAGTTAATCGAAGAGTTGAATATTTACCATAAAATTATACCAATATTTGAAATATAAACTTACTGAGTCCGCGCAATTTTAATTAAAATACATAAATCTACAAATTAAAAATATAAAATATTATTATTTGAAATATTGCAGAAAAATGGCACTTATTGTTCTTTCGTGAAGTTTTCCTGCTATTCAAATTACTTTGCATTACATACGGAATGCCCTTAAATTGAAATAATGTGTACCAAACTTTTACATTTATTCTAAAACATAACCAAACATATAGGTTACGAGCTCCAACAAAATTTGACAGTGCGACATGTCTTCAAACATATTTGGTAGCAACAGGCTAACTTTATTTGACGGAAAAATTTGATGATAGTATTTCATCCAATATTCGTCTCCAACTTTATCGTAACATATAGTCGGAGACAAAAAATTGACAGTGTGACAGGGCCTTTAGGGCACACAATATTCAGCAATACCCAAGCGTAAACTACCGGTAGGACGGCAAACTCGCTCACAGACGCCAACAAAATGGCTTCGTTGGCCAGCAACATGGCGGAAACGCCTACCGCCAATCAGCGTGAGGCTTCTGCCCTGCTAGCCGGCACCCATCACAATAGGAAACCTGCAGTAACATGCAGGAGCTAAACGTACACGGGCAGCCAATAAGCGGCGAATTTCGCCCGTATCATATGAACCACCACGTCGTTTCTAGAGCGACAATTTTATGGCGGAAATATTTTTGCAATAACTGGTTTCAATGCATTATGTGCACATCTGCAGCTCTGCATCTCTGTCAGTAATTGAACGTGTTGATTCTCACGTGTCTTGGGTTTCTTACTGCAAATCACAAGCATATGGTGCTACAATGGTCTTACTCTGATTGATGCAGTCAGATGAGGGACGTGTCTGAACAAAGACACGCTGCCAATAACCATGAAGCACAGCTGCCGATTTGCACGTGAGGCATTGCAAACATTTTTCCGCGACAAAATCTTGGGTCTAGTCATTTCATATCTGTGCTACTATTGTAGTTTGTGCTTGGGGATTGATTGCATATAGTTAACTATCCTTGATTTTCGCGACCAGAATTGTTCACCAACTTGTAATGCTTAATGCGCACCTTTGTAGAAGTGCTTCATTGTTATTGGCAGCGTATCTTTGTGAAGTGGTATCTCTTATTGGACTGTGCCAGTCATAAGACAAAGTTACTGTGACACCACACGTATGTAAACTGTGGGTACAAACCCAAGAAGCTGAGAGGTAAAAACATCCAATCACTGACCACGAAGCATAGGTGCACCTGTACACATAAGGCATTGACGCGAGTTGGTGCAGAAATAATGAAACATGGTGCGAGAATATTTGCACCAAATCTGGGTACCCTCTTAGAAATTTCACTCACGCTTATGCTCCATAAAATAAGTAAATAAATAAGTAAAATCGAGTACCGTGCCACAGGACAGTAGGAACACGGAAGTAAAATGGCAGTTTAGTAGTAGCGTCGGGAAAATAACAACAGACGAAATGTGTCATGTTGAGTTTGTTTTGTCGTTCGGAATAGGCGTGTAATATTTGGCTTAGAACATGGTACCAGAGCCTAGAATTTATCAAAGCGACCATAAATTCGGCAGGTGGTTCTCTGTTTGGCGTATACGTAAAAAATAAGTAAAATAGTTTCAGCCGAGCGAGGTGAGGCAACGATTAAAAGTTGACTCGGGTTCGGAACGACACGGGTTCGATCCCCGTCTTCAGCCATCCTGATTTCTGTTTTCCATGGTTTCCCGAAATAATTCAAGACAAATACTGGGATAATTAATTAACAAAGGTCGTGGTAAGATTCCTATTCCAGTTCCAGTCCTTATGTAAAGTTGTGTTTCAACATCTCTAATGACCTCGCAATTGACTAGTTTCAAGGCAAGCGATACATCGAACGCGAAACCACTTGTCTCACTTGTTATTTGCCAACTGGCGCAAAACAACATTGTTCAGACGCCAGCTGTACCAACGGAAACTCTAAGAGCATAGACAGGTCGGTCAAGGTCACAGTCTGGGTATAGATAGTTTCCGTATCCAATGCGTAGAGGCAATGAGTCTATACGGACGATCAAGGAACGTACATTGAAAAAAATGTTACAGTCTTTACGTACAAGACACTTAACTAACATGCAGTGTAATGTTGTTGTCAGCTCTTGAATGTTCAAGCGGAACCCTGCCATTTTATAACGTAATAATTAGCAGATGGTGGAAAATTGTAAGAATATTTTCTGCCAACGTACTCTCCAAATCATTGTAGCTTCCTGCAGGGACGGATCCGAATGCGCCCCCTCCCCCTCCCCGTATGTCCAGTCGCTTAAAGGAAACCTGAGTTTTGCTGTATGATAATCCAATTACGTTTAATGTGTCCTACTCCTATGTATGTTATTTTTAATATTCTGTAAAATAAAAACAACCACACGTTTGAGATGTCTGGTATTTCTTACAATCTATAAAAGCACACAATCCCCCTCTCCAAATATGTTACTAAATCCGCTACTGGCGTCCTGCACCTTGAATGACTGAACGACAGTTATGTCGCAATGTCGAGTTCTTTACAGACGAATCGTAGATGTTAAGACGTAACAAAATTGTATCATTCGCACAGTCAGATAATGACTCACCTGTAACGAAAGATGAAAGTCAGAACTGAATACTTTACATTTCAGTCTAGCTAACAGTCGACTTTCCCCGCGATAAATCGTCTTCCTTAGAAATAACATAAATAAAGCAACTCTGGGTGACACTATAATACTTTAAATGTTCTGTAATGGAATTTCCTCAGTTAGAAATTATGGTGAAAATGTTTAGCTTCTTCTCATTTTCACGAAACAAACGTCAGAAACACTCCTAATAAACGTAAACTACCATTCCGACACAAAATATCCTTAAGCTCCTAGTCAACCTAGTTGTTGAACGTGGTGGAGTTTATTTTTAAAACCCTTGTTACTATACTATTACCGTTGTACCTATCTATGAACATAATACACATTTCAGGGAAGGATTGCCAAGTACTTTTAAAACATACCGCCCAATGGATATGTTACTTGTTGAGCACTCCAATATGACTTAAAAACTTTTAATACTAGTTTACCCTTAAAACTACGAAACTAATGAAGGGCTCTTCATTGTACTTTGGTACAAACTTTGTAACGGATCTAAGTTCCATATTTCCACAACAGTTCTCACAGTAATGACGTTTTCTTTACATTAAAGAAAGTTCTCTTGCCTTAGAGCAAAGAAAACTTGTAAAACTTATATTTGGAGTTTCTAATTTCTTTTTAAAAATATTATCTCTTTCTTTGTAGCTAAGATAATAATTTTTTCAACAAAAAGTTTGTGTTGAAAGTACCACAATTAACTTCACTACAAAAATTATCATTAAACTATCTTAACAGTAACACAATATTTGTTTCCATTACTGAAACCTTTAAACAAAAATTTTCTTTGCGGCAACGTTAATTTGCAGTGGCTCATCTTTAAACAAAAATTTTGTGTGGCAACGGAAGTGTTTTTACTGTGCGCGTAGGAGTGATGGAGAAATAATCGAGCGCGTCAGTGAAGCCCTTATCACCCCTTAGATACCAGAGCTTCAACACGAGAAACACTCCCATTATGGGCGGCGTGTTTATTCCTATGTAGACGAATTTCCTAAATGTTGCAAGGTTGTTAAATGACCTCGATAGCTACAACTGAAGCCCTGCACGTCGTCTGGCCAGTTTCCAGAACATTATCCGAGAGGGCACCACGCGGCTGCGCCTCTGCACACTTCTCTGCTCTGTGCCTGAAGTCAGCGAAGCAAGGACATCCCGCTCACACGCCGAAATGTCGCCTCGCTCGTGCTGCGTGCATCTTACAAGATGGCAGCTGTAATCTCGTTTCCCTGTACCCTTAAAAGAAATGAAACCTGCTTACACACACAGACGTTACGGGACTGAGTACCTTCCCCCAGCATTTGCGTGAGTACTGTTGTAAACCTCTTTGTTTGGATAGCAACACACTATAAAGTTCAATGTTGTAAGTTTGGCTACGGTTAATTCTATAGGTTAGAAAGAAAATGTGTTTTCTTATGGGAGAGTTTGGCACAGAGAAAATGTCTGCCGCTATCGCTAAGGAACACACACACAAACCGTAATGAAATTAAATTTAAACAGGCTTCGAAATAACAGAAGTAATTTAACTTAATTTTGAAGTGAAATGAAACCAATTTAGCGTTTCAAATTATCAACTTAATGTAACTTAAAATTCAGGAAAGCTCCGCGGTTGGTCAGTTTGCGCCCATTACCGATACCAGCGCTCAAGCGGCAGAAATTGTCCCTACGACAAACTTTTAACATTGATCTTTCTAAAATGTAGTAGAATTAACCTTAGTTTGGAAAAGAAAAAATTCTGCAGCATGTTGAGCTAGGTGTCGGTTAAGCCTTTCTCACACGATACCTATTGTATTTTGTTATACCCATGGGTAGCGGCACGCGTATTTCGCGTATTGATTCTAGGTCAGGTTGAACGTCAATGATGTATACTTCACTGCCATTACTGTGATCGGACGACAGTTGTTGTGAAACATACTTGACGACTGCGAACCAGTAATAAATAAGGAAATATCTAGTTACGAACACACGTGGTACCTGCGTGTACAGTTAGAAGCCAATGTATATTCTACTGTAGCCAGTGTGTAGGACTGATATGTCTAAGCTGCTACCAGATGAATACGCGTATCATAATTACCATACATTTTTATAAAGGAAACGGTATGTTTCTCCTTGTATGTATGCTAACGGTATCTAACGGAGTGATGATAAATTATATAAATGTACAGATGAAGCATGGTACTTAGTTTCTGGGCACGTAAATGACGTTTAGTGACTGAAGGTGAAAGTAGGCATCCGCCATATTGCAATCTGAAGATAGTTAAGTTCTCCAGAGAGCACATGCTGTAACAAGAGTTCTAGCTCTCATGTATAACAGCGAGAACCTTATTTTCGCCTGAGACATCCTAAGTCCTCTTCTTACCACTCCCCCACCAAAGCGATCCGGGTTCGATTCCCGGCGATGTCGGTCTCCGGATTTTCGCTTGAGGGAATCGTGCCGGGCGATACCGCTGGTTGGCGGGTTTTCTTAGGGTTCTCTCGGCTCCCCCGCCCCTTCATTCCAGACTCTAGTCCATACATCCAGTCACCCCTCACCAGCGTTAAAGACCTAGATGTTAGTGTTGACCAAAATCTCTTCAAACAATTATTTTTACTTTCCCTAGTACCAACGTCGTTGTGACGGAGATGGCAGATGGAGAGAGATATTTCAGAATTGTCATGTTCATAATACAATTTTCACCACACATAACTTTACGATACATTACATAAAAGTAAATATTTTAATGACATGCATTGTTATACACGGATAGTTTCATCTCGTTTTTATTTACCTGTAACATTTATTTTTCGTTGATTAGTTGTCCAACGAAGGTTGCAAAGTTCGGCAATATTCGGTAAAGGATTCGTTGTCCATATTTCAGTTACGAGGGCCTTGTTTTTTTTTTGTAAGAGTCGTGTAGCGGCGTACATATAAGTGTTTCGATTTGATTAAGTATGTTGTTGTCATTCGAGTTTAACCGATATTTTTCTCAGCAGACATTGAACCTGCAATTTCATTATCGTTAATTCAAAAAGTTTGTAATTCCTGTAAGCATTGTACTAGCATGGGTATCAAAGCACATTAGAAAAACTGAAGAGAAATATCATCTTGTGTAGTCTTTTGGTGAACTTACAGGAATGTAAGAAAGGGTACGAAGCTACTGGAGTTCGAAAATTATACGATAGTATATTTTCACAAGTATGAGTTATGACATGCAAGTGTTACATGTGCGTATTTTTAACGTAACCCAACTGCTTTAGTTTCGTGTTAGGCGCAGACTTAGGAAGAGAATTCATAACAGGCCTCCTATTGTTCCGGTTGTTTGATGATGGGTTAACAGTACGAAATCTGGTTTTCAATAATGTGCCTTGAGGGTAAGAAAAGTGTTCAACATTGGCTCGTTTATTGTCTGAATTAATCTATAATGGCTACATTTGACATTATTCGTGATAGTGTAATCGTCAAATAGTGTGCTAATGGCAGTAGCATTCAAATTGTCAAACAGTCATTACTGTGGACATAATCAGCCGATTGAAATTAAATACAGACGCCACCATATTGCAAACTAAGATCAATACGTCCTATACCTCTGTACAGAGGTTTGCCTCATCTGTACATAATCTCTAATCTATGGGGACAACAGAAAACATAACCTCTATTTTAATGAAAGTGGAGACGGTTTTAGTGCAAAAGAATGAGACACGCAAACGGAAATTCTGTATTAGACCTCGGCTGCGGAAGCGAAATGAAGTATGCGGTTATTGTATAGTCTAGTCAAGAATCGGAATGCATACGGTTAGTTTACTCACGTTATTTTGTGATGTCGACGCCATTTTGAACAAAATCAGTAGTGACGTTTTATGGTCATGTGACCAACACACAGCGGATGGGATTGGCTATAGAGGTTTATGGACTGAAAGCGAGGAAAACTGCAAACAGAAAAATATAGCGCACGTTCTATTACGTTTCTGGGCAACATTTGGGCATGGAATCTGCTATACCCAAAGAAAGACCTCTTGTGGGTATTCTGGAACGTGGCTCACACGGAACCAAAAACGCTAACAGAAAATGGGTACAGAAACTGCTACGGAATTGCGCATTGTGTGAGGCCGGCATTAGCTGCCAAAATTGTACTCGCACTTATATTCAGCGCTTTGAAGTTAGCTGCTTCTATCTTCAGAGGAACCCGCGGATTTGTATACTATAGTGGATTTAGTTTGTAAAGGAGTTTGTCTTTATACGTATGTGTGGGTGGGTTCCTCTGAACACACGTTATTTTGTGCATCCATGTAGCCAAACACGATACATGGTTCTGAGCAAGCATGTTCGCCTAGTGGCTTTGATCTGTGTTTCAGGCCTCGAACCCAAGCTACAGTAAGCATGAATAGGGAAGAAACAATTATATGACGGGGGCAAGAATATGAGAATGCGGAATAAGGGATGAAGGAGGTTTCATACCAATTCCAGCAGTCTCATGCTGATGGGACATCCATCCTATTCTCCAAATGTTTTGAGTTTGGTTTAGTTGTAGGTTTACTATCTTTGCTCGAAAGGAAGAATTTTAAAACATAGAAAATAATGTTTATAATAGGTGACATAATAAAGGTTTTAATGGCTAGTGGACATATGCAGTGAAACTGTCTAACACAGGGAACATAAGACAATCTTAAAACCCCCCTGTTAACCACCGAGAACCTTGTTTCCGCCGATGAAGCCCGAAGTAAGCTCGGCACCCCTCACTAATACCAACGTCAGAACACACATCGTGAATGACGGAGAGGGACGTTTAAGAAATGTCACATTCATAATATAATTTCCATTACTAATTTAACGTGACAACATACTAAATAGAACGCTAATGGAATACGTTATTATGGATGCATAATTATATTTCGTTGTTATTTCACTCATGATGTCATTTATTTATCGTCGATAAAATGTCCGATGGAGGAACTTCGGCAATCTTCGGTAAAGGATTCGTTCCCCATACTGCAGTTTACGAAGGCCGCCACGTAAATGTCTACGCTTCATAGATAAACAGCTATGGAGTCAGTGACAATATTGAGAACAGCCGGTGTGTTATGAGGCTGGGAAGCCTTGGTGCGGGGCGAGGAAAGGTCAGGCAGCCTTCCAGTCGCTCGCTTACAGTTTCACAACCTGCATTCCTTGCCCCTCCACCCTCTCGCCATCGCACCACGACAGGTTCTTGGCTGTAGTACTTTCACCTGCGTCCAGGCTGCGATATTCGCGCGCAGACGGGCCCCGTCATACTTCAGCCACGTAGCAGCCACCATACCTTCACAACAACGCACGGATGCACCCTAGATCTTACTTTGGAGGAGGAACCAACACATGCATACATTATTACACCAAAATATAATTGTTTGATATAAGATACATACACATTTCGCTTTACTAGTCTGTTTGGTGCCAGACTGCAATCGACTGGCCTATGCTCATACAATACACTCCGTGGCGTTATAGGCTCCGGCTATTCGCACCTTTGTGATGTGAGGTGAGAAGGTTTTACGGTCCTTTGAGGGGGAGTGTTGGACAATGTTCTTGTATTTTCAGTTTTTGAGCCATAACATTTATTCAAATTGTATTGTCAAAATTTTCTCTTCTACATAGCATAGTGTTACAAGTTTGAGGAGCACACAAACTTTACATGTGGGCAATTTCCATGAGTTCTTTTGGGGATAGAGGTCTTATAATTATAAATAAAAGAGTTAAATTAAGTACTGGATTAAATAGCTCACAAAGCTACGAAATACACAAAACAGTAATCAATTATAACTCTCACAACACAATAACTACGCACTCAATTACTACTGTGCCATAGAACGTTAGTTAACTTTGACAATTAAAGCACAAGAATATTTACCGTTAATCAATTAAAGACTACAAATCACAATAAAAGTTCAGTCATGTATCCAATCAACAGTTACTCTCAAATAATGACAATGTACAACCTTAACAGTCCTAAGGGAGGATGGCTCACAATGTACAGTGCAGCTCCCAGAGTGCACCACTGTCTTCACTCTTGAAGTCTTCGGTTCGACTCCCGTCGCACACCTCTTCTTCACCTGTCGACCCGCAGCAGAAGCCCTCTTGTCTCACCCAGTACTGCTCCGAAGGTATGTGCCTGTAGCCTCGCAGTAGACTCCGACGTCACCAAGATGTCTTCCTGACATCACTAAGATGTCTTCCTGACATCACCAAGATGCCCTCACCAACCTCTCTGCACAAGCTTAGCACCTCCTCCGAACAGGACCAATAGTGAACTCTCGAAGCACTTCTTCTCTTGAATCACCAGGTAGACAGTCTCCTCAAGTCACCAGTTACTGCCCTCCTCGACACAACACCGTCAGTGTTGTTCTCCACAGCTCACCACCTCTGCAGCACTCCAACACAACACCACAAGTGTTGTTCATCCTTCCTGCAGCCCGCTGGCGTCACACAGCCTCGACACCGACCACT